>JAPWLS010002254.1:0-92788 GCA_028551675.1 Tineola bisselliella | reverse complement strand
ACCGATTCGCAGCTAAAATGTTACCCTCGTAAACTTGATTTCGTAGCTTGAACGTTCAATAAATGTACAGTGCAGAGAGTTTAAAGCTTTATAGATAAGCGTTATTGGTATGAAAATAGCGTGGTTTATGCTTTTGTTAACCGATGCGAGATGAATAAATGATAAACTCGGGGTATTATAAGTGCGGAAGCTGATCGAACCGGGGTCTTCAGAACAAGGGTCAAGGGTAAATAATTGAAATATATTTTTAAAAATAATTAAATTATCATATATTAGCTGTTGTCAGCGACTTCGTTCGCGTTGTAATGATGATGAAAAGTACTATGAAGTTTGATTATGTTTCACATTTCAGTCAACAGAAAAAGCATTCCACACCCCTGCCGCAAAATCCTTTCTTAGAGGATGTCTACTAACTACCTCTTTGCCAAATTTATATAGCCTATACTGATCAGTGATAATGTAGCATTCAAATGGTGAAATAATTTTTGAAATCGGTCCAGTATTTTTTTGAGCCAATTCGTTACAAGCATACAAAAATACAAATCTTTCCTCTTTATAATATTAAGTATATATATATATATAAATTATATATTGATATTGAAGCAATTTTTTTTATTTTCTTTTGTTTTTCCGATTTGTTTTATTTGCTGTCCTATTTTCTAGGCATTTGGTTTGAAAGAATAGTAATTAATTACATTATATTGTAATAAAATAATGTAGGTAGATTTTTAATTGAAATATAAATATATGCATATTTATATTTACTTGATACGTTATTGTTAAGCTGGACAGACTGCGGCTTATGTAGGTAAGCTGTTGTCTTTGAAAAATAGCAAGATCCTTACACTCTGTTTTTTTACATACTAATCAAGTGTTACTCTTGAAAATAACTTTAACTCTAGATTTACCAGACCAGTCAAAATGACTGGTCTTGCAAGATCAAATTAAAATTCCTACTGCGTGTGACATTTTCTTTAATTCTTCTAATCTTCTTTAATTTATAACAGAAAAATTAGTTTTATGAATTTTATATTATTTTATATATTATATATTTATAACAAATATATTCTTTTTTGGTTTTGGTAGAAATAGGTATATTTAAGCTGGTAAATCTAGTGTTGAAAACGTATATATGAATACAGCATGCGAGTTTTTGTTGAGATTTCAGCGCTGACTACAGCACGCGTGTTGCTGAAAATTGCATACGAATTTCGAAAGTACGGACTGAATAAATTCTTTCGTGTGACGTAACAAATAGTGTGCCCGCGGAGTCGGTGGACGTTTTCCAATTTACTTGAAACTCGATGCTGACGTCGATGTGGTGAGACCGGTCTTCAATAAATTCCTTTTCTCACAACACAATAGACGTGATTCAATGAATATTATTAGTTCCAGAATTGTTAAATAACCAACAGATTTTATGTTTTATTTATTTTAAAAAATCTAAGTACTTTTTTTCTCTTTCTTAAATCTATTTGGTTCTTGGTTTTTTTAGCACTAGGTCAATCTGACGCATATCGTAGAGATAGGTATACCTCATAGACAAGTTCAGCAATTCAACACTTTTAAAGAAAATAGACTTCAATATATATTTCCCTCGATCAATGAATAAAAGTCATACAAAGAGATAAAATAAAAATTTAAACAGTTTTTGGTAATTCTCTGATAAAAGCCAAAATGCGTCAAATTGACGCGTCCCGTAAACCTAGTGTTAAATAAAAAATAAAAAAAAATTATTAAAAATAATTTTAGTACATAAAAATAGCAAGGGCCCTCACCTCCGTTAGACCAGCTTAAGGAATTTGCACCATTTTTATTGACTGAACACACGTTACTCGCATTTACTATTATAGTAGTAATTCTTATAATTAAAATAATGTTTAAAAAAATCTAAATGTATTATATTGGTTTTTTTTTCTCTCTTTGTATTATGTATATAGCTGTAATTGGACTACAAGTTTGTTTTATTTCTAAATTCTTTATTTTTCGTATTTTTAATTTGTAGACGTATTTCTTAAAATAAAATAAAATCTTGATATAGACTTTTCATATTCAATTTTTATTCAGAATATTGCTATTTTTAATTACAAATTACCAAATTATCAACAAAAAAATATTCTCGAAGCCAACAGCTACAGGTAATTGAAAACAGAAATTTGTAAAACATCGATATAATTGGGAAAAAATAAGATGAATGAGTTTGTATGGTACAGAGATAAAATTCAATCCGGAAAGCCTTCATTGGATTCATTGTTACCCAACACAGAATATATTCATCACGCTTATTCCGCAAAAAGACTTAATTAGCATTTTTAAGTGTGCAACTATGCACTGGTCACGTGCCATTAATAATTTTTTATGGTAAATTAACACGGTAATTATCTGTCATACATATGGTCGCCTGATATATTTATGTAGGTAATATTAACCCTCTGTAATTTACATTGGATAGCAATTGTTTTCAATTGTAAAAAAATGCTACTAAACGTTTATAGTCTACTTTATGTGAATAAAATAAATTCTTTAATGCAAAAAAAATTCACACATAGGCGAGCTTTAACTACTAACTAACTAAAGCTAACCTTTGTCGGTGTGAGCAATGATATTCGGTGCAATGAAAAGAAAATAATAACTAAATATACACAATACATACTTACATTAGATAAAATAATAAATAATAATAAATACATACATATTTATGAAGAAAGGTTGTAAGTGAATTAAATAAATAGTAGGTTTTATAATAAGATAAACTAGAATAAACCTAGAGTTGGCAATCGATATGTTTAAACTATTAATGATTATACGTTTTTGATGTGAAACATCTTTTAAACCAGATCGTTGGCGTGGCGACGCTTGCCACACTATACTATTTTACTTATTACGCCGGACAATTCAATATACACGACACTATAAATCTAGTTGGTCGCGCCTGAACTGAAAATCGAGTTGGTCGTGCTTTGTCGTGTGGAACATCGTGCATATTGAATTGTTTCATTAACAATAATTAGTCTGTTGTAATCTTGTCTATTACGCATATGACTTGAATAAACTCGATGTTTCACATCTGCCAGGCGTCCCGTGACGTTATATATTTTTTATTTGTTTACTTGCAGTAGAAATCATAAATCAATCGGCCGGTATGATATGTCATTCAAGGCGTACACAGCTATACCCAATTAATCCATGCCTAATTAATAATAGTAAATAATTATTGTCAGTAGTAAATAATAAATGAATGTTAAATACAATTTAAGTAAATCAAAATTAAATAATAGAATATCATAAATATAACTGAGTAGAAATTTCAATAATTAATCATCTGTCTTGTGTGATATTTCATATGAGACGTATCTAGCTATATCGTTGTCTAGTAAAATAGTAAGAAAATGTAGCTTAGGTATGATTAGAAAAATTAATCCTATATTTGTAAATTAATTTCAAATGTATATATTTAAAAAATAATTTCCAAAATGTCAGTTACCTACTTTTCGTTCACGACCGCCAACCAATGTGGCAGATCATTCATCTCTTTGTTACAAATAGGAAATTGGGTGAAACGTGGTTTCATATCAGAGGAATGTTGCTGAAAATCTCATTGTTATTTCGTGCGAGTATTTGCAATAATAAGCATATTAAAGCTCTTTTTTCAGAAGTAAGCACGACTGCTTCAAAATTCATATCATTGTACAATGTACAGTGAGAATAAAAAACATTGGGATGTGAATGTGATTGAAACATATCTATTTAATTTTAATAAAAATTATTATTATTATTATTCCTTTTTTTATGTTAACACACATAATAATAATAATAAAATATTTATTTTTAAAATTGTTTTTTGTCTTGGTACACCCTAGGACTAAAATACTGCAAAAAATACCTACCAAAGGGATATTATAAGGTAACATCTAAATATTCCAACTAAATATTACGTAATATGATTATTCATAAATACATATAAATCAGTTTTTTATAATTATATTAAGGCTTTTTCCTTCGCTAAAAAAGTTTAAGAACCGCTGACTTAACTATAATAAATAAGCCTTTATAAATAGCAAATAAAGTACATGACAATTATAATAATATCCCGAAAATAATTTTATATGTTTTAATAGGAACAATAAGCTTACTTATTGTATAAAGCCTTTTGTTTATTAGTTCATACGAACAAGAAAAAATTCACGCCGAATTGTTTCAAATCGTTTTTCCGTCCGTAATGATAATTTGGTGAAAATAAATGTTAAAAATGTACCAAACGGCAGATTCCTAAGTGTCGATTCACTCGATCACAGTTCGTTACATCTGATTATATAATATGCCTATAAAAGAAGTTTTCTTTTTCCTTATTTGTGTATATGAAGAAGAATTGTATGTATAGATTAATCTTTGTATTGAAAATTGGAGCAATTGAGATTAATATTAGAAAGAGTATAACGCGTTACAATGTTTTTTTGTTCAATTAGCTTCTCTTCAAAACATAAAAATCTCAATGGTTTCTAATATACTTAGTACAACAACGAACAATCTACACAAACACACAATGTACAATGACGACTTTAGCTCACCTGTAATATTGTGATCTTTTAGAACCTACCATACACATGAACAAAGACAAGTGACAATTGAGAGTGAATATCATTAGTCACCTTCACTATGTTAGTTTATTAGAAGAGTGTCAAGAGTACAGAGCCGTGGTTATTATTATATACTAGCTGTTGCCCCCGACTTCAATACCGTTGGAATAAAGATACAAAGTACTATAAGGTTTAATGATGTTTCATATTTAAACAATGCCTGCCCTCACGTCTCCGAAGTTATTGTAGTTTTAGTAAGGATCCTTATTTTTATCCTGTAATTTATATAGCCTATATTGATCAGTGATAATGTAGCATTCGAATGATGAAAGAATTTTTGAAATCGGTTCAGTAGTTTTTGAGCCAATTCGTTACCAACTTAGAAAAATACAAATCTTTCATCTTTATAATATTACTAGCTTTTACACGCGGCTTCGCTCGCATTTAAGTCATTAAATAAGTATCAGAGATCATTTCAATAGAAATGAATCAATATGATTCCAAACAGCTGAAACTATAGTCAGTTGGAAACTATAGTAAAAAAAATATTATTATTTTTTTAATAAAAAGTATCCTATGTTACTTCTAGTACCTCCAAAAATATATGTACAAAGTTTCATGATGATCGGTTAAGTAGTTGTTGCGTGAAAACGTAACAAACAAACTCACATTCATATTTATAATATTAGTAGGGATACTATTATTACGTCTTTTTTTTACTTCTGCCAAACCTTATTTATCGTACAGATACCAATTTGTACATGACCTTTTTATAACCTCACACGACCAAAGAACGTCTAGAAGATACAGAAATAAACTAATTGGATTTGTATTTCGGTAAAGCAGGTTTTTCAGTTCAAAATTAATGAAAAAATATTGCGGAGATTGTTATTAAAAACACTTTCTTTGTCGCTCTGGAATCCAATAAGACGTTAGCAAGTACATTAAATTTTTTGTATCCATATTTATTTTTTTATTCAATAATAATAACAAAACATTTAAGTGCTAATAAATTAAGGGTAATTGATAATTAATAATTATACATTATGGAAAAGAGTGCCCCCTCCTCCCCCCTCCGCGCATCTTCTCTTTTTACAAAATTTATGTATATATACTTCTTCTTCTTCTTCTTTATTAACACTAGGTTTACGGACGTTTTCTATATACTTACTTCTACTAAAACGCGTCAATTTGACGTATACCACATAGACAAGTTCAGTAATTCAACACTTTTAAAGAAAATAGACTTCAATATATATTTCCCTCGATCAATGAATAAAAGTCATACAAAGAGATAAAATAAAAATTTAAACAGTTTTTGGTAATTCTCTGATAAAAGTCAAAATGCGTCAAATTGACGCGTCCCGTAAACCTAGTGTTAATGGCCTCAGATGTCTAATGAAGACAATTCTGCTAATGTCGAGTATTTGGGCAAAAACTCAATAAGAGATTACAAAATTCTAATTCACACGTAAACGTTCATGTCAAAAAAAACTATGTATGCATAGATCTCTAATTCTTAATTCAGAATAGTGTATTCTTTTTTATTTTACAGTTAATAAAAAAACCATTAAAAAAAGTTTAGTGTTTTTTTTTAAATAAATAATTATATATCGTATATAATCTGGAAAAACCTGGATAATTATGCGGTTAATTTTGACATGAAAGAATTTTTTTTTACAGAAAACGAGATTGTCATCACCATTTCCTCGACTTTCATCGTATTGTGAAAAAAAAACCCATATTATATTATTATACACGACAAAACGAAAATTCACGAAGCTGTGTACGCATTTCAGAACGGCAATTTCCGTTCAGGAAAATTTACGAAGAAAAATCTTGAATACTTCTTAATTCAAAATTGTGTATTCCATCTTTTTTTTGTTATTTAAAGTTGACAGCTCATTATGTATTTGTAATGATAACAATGGGAAGTACTAATTTAAAATACATTATGCATTGCCTTTTATAGATTAAATTAGTACATTAGTACAGCCTTTGGTATTTAATGTATTTTTTTTAATACAATTTTATTTTTATATATCTATCTATACCAGTGTTTCCCAACCTTTTTTGTGCCATGCCCCACCTTAGCCTTTCTAAAATTTTTATGTCCCTCCCTATGTAACCAAACCCAGTTGATATTTTGGTTATTTTACACACATGTAAAAAGGGTTTGAAGTTATCGGTGTTAGAACAATTAGAAATAATAAAACATAATAAGGACAACTCACTTACATTGTTGAACGAACAAGTTTTATATGACTCATCACCATTACTAAGCATGTAACCAAACCCAGTTGATATTTTGGTCTCGTCAAGCGAAATTATACCTAATAATTATCTACCGCAATTATTTAAGAATTTGCTTTTTTCGTTAAATTTGGCACCGAAATCTAGCATTGCATTTTAATAGCCCGGAACGAAATGGTAAAAATCGTCTTGAGTCCATTTTCGAATTGCCCCCTGTGGGCCCCACGTGGGGAAACAAGTGGACTCTATTTTTAAAAAATTGAAATTAGGTATAATTAACACAAAATGTATTTAACAAGGATTCACCGCCCGCGCGTCTAATTAGTCACTTCAAATTTTAAAATTGTGAGAAGTAGCGGGGGGTGGAAAGCTGAAGCAAGGCGAGGAGAGCGGGGAACGGGAGAGGAAATTCATAAATGCATTGAATTAAATTTATCCCGAACATCTGTCAAGTTAGATGCATTGTTCTAATAAAATTTAGCAATAAAAACAAATGAATGCAAGTCCACGTCTAAAAACAGTAATATAACACAAATAGCGTTAATTAATCATTTTAAAATTACAATATTTTGAAGGTAGAATTAGTCAGTAAAGTTATACAATAGTTTCAGATAGTAAATTACCACATTCCACGAAGGAAGCTTAAACGGTTAACTTATATGAAGCTAAAGCCTATCATCCACTAATAGCGTAAAGCTATATAAAATCTTTTAAAGAAAATCTTACTCTATAGCAGAAGTTTAATAAATATGTATATATGTGTTAATAGAACAGTCCTTAGTTCATATTAGTAATCCTTTTAATTTCATTCCAATTAGAACAAATACGTTATTAGTTCCGTGACTTGCTACTAGGGAATTTCTGATTATTACTAATATTTATACCCCTATTTATCTAAGACAGCCAAGCTTGGAAATTTTTGTTAGATGGGTCGGCTCTTAGACAACTTTGAGAACCACTGCTCTGATTTATTTATATATGCATCTGTGTAACGTCTATATATATATATTTATTATTACTATTATAAATAGACAACCAAGCTATAATCGCTTTCTATATTGTAGTGGAGAAACACCCTAATGAATGTTTACTACGACTAACATACTCGACTTATACAAAGCTTCTTAAGTATCGTTTACACGTTTCAAGCGTTATGCAATAAACATTTTGTCGGGGATCCTTGAACGTGTAAATTGGTAATATTATTTCCATGAGTAGAAAGGGTGTCGATAGTGGCTCCAAGTATATACATTATTTTGCAAAGCCAGCGTAACGGGTACGATTCTTTTGAAGCAGTATCTTTAATTTGTTAATTAGAATCTAGTGTGAAATAAATTGACGGAAATATATAAAGTGTAAGAACTAATTTTATTCGATATGCTTTCGACACGTAAATACGAGTATTTTTATGTTTATATTTCGTTGGTTGATTCTGAAAGTATTTATTGAATGTTATTTGAAACGATTTTGTTATGTACATTTTAAATTTAGTTTTTACCTTATATTTCCGTTTAATTGTTTATTAGGTTATAATTTAGTATAGTAAATCATAAAAATTATATTTGGTTTTGGTTTTTTAGGTTTGTTTTTCAAAATAAAAACCAATTTTTTTATTTCGCGTTAGTCGTTCTGAGGCTTGCGCATTGTCAGAGTAAACGGTCTTTTTGGAAAAGGATATAGTGAAAATAAATTACAAGAAACTCGCCAATCATAACCCTTTCCAATTTCCAATAATTACAATTTGCTTAATGTGTCTTTCAATACAATTAATGTAAAAAGATAGTAACTCCCTAGGGTATACATACGTATTACAGCAGTCAAATCAGAAAATACATTCGAAATATAAAATATAACAATTTTATTTCGTTTTTAAAATAATTGAATCGAATTCAATTTCCAAGAGTCGTCCCTTCGAATTGCAAGCAAACGTGAAATTGGAATTGTCGCCTGCACCCGACACTGTCACGCCGTACGCGTCTGTTTATGTGTTACTCTTTGTTGCGAACTCCACGTGACACTATAATTTCATATTCCTATTTCAAATATTTATAACGGTTTTTGCAATTTATTAAATGTCAATTCCGTTCACTTCCGGTTTTACATTTGTTACGTTCGATTTTTAATTTACATTTGAAAACGTTCAATAATACATAGACTTATACAGGTTGTCCTGTAAGTAGTGGATCAAACAGTGAATCAATAAGATTCCAATTGGGTGATATATTTTATAAATATTTCATAAAATTACACATTTCACTGAATTATTTTTATGTTACAATTTAAAGACATTATTAGGCTTTACTAAGAAAATGTTTTGAATTTTCCTACCAATATTTAAAAATAAAATTATATTGAACAATATTTAGTATGAAATTTGAATGAAGCCTGTTAAAAAAATGTACTACACAATTTTCGCACATAATTATCGAATGTTCTTTCCCGTACCTACACCGTTTCGTTCATTTCACAATTTTTCTTAAGCAAGAACAGTATAAACTAGAGGGTTATCTCACTAAGTTAGCATAGCAGACCACTCTTATGCATGAATTTACCCCTGAAGTAGCAGTCTCAGCTAAAATACTGCAAAAAATACCTACCAAAGGGAGATTATAAGGTTACATCTAAATATTCCACCTAAATATTACGTAATATTACATTCCAATATGATTATTCATAAATATATATAAATCAGTTTTTTATAATTATATTAAGGCTTTTTCCTTCGCCAAAAAAGTTTGAGAACCGCTGTACTTATGGATCGCACTCTAGTTTTCAAGACAAAAAATTGACCAAATATCAGGACCAAATATCTTAAATGCTGTTCAACACGCGTAGTGATGTATCTTGTTTTAATTGAATCAGATAGTCGATTCATAAAATTGTAACCACTGTGCAATTTAATTTATGAATTGTTATTTACTTTTTTTCTGATTTTTTTTATGTACAGGTAATTATTGACGAGTTTCTTGTGGTCTTCTTATCGTTATACGCCTTTCCGAACGAAGCCATTGTGGAGTGTGACGATGAGCAAGCGCACGCCTTTAGTGCCTATGCTAATAAACTAATTTCATTTCATTTCGGAATGGTGTAAAACCGTTTTTGGTAACGAGTATTGTCTTATTGAATACTATATTTATATTGAATATATATTTTTTGCTTATTCATATATATATTAGTAAAGTAAATTACGAATGTTAAAAACTGATTAAGCCCGCACGTCACGACAGATACCTACCTCATAGAAATATATAATAGTTATTGTAAAACGTATCGATAACAATTTCAAATTAATCAACGCACGCTGATCTTTCATGTTAATCTCGAATATAATGGAGTATCAGTTCACTGGTTTTCAATGGGCCATGTTAAAAGCACGCTAAAACTCATACAAGCATAAATTTAGAACAATCATATTTTAAAGTCAATTTAATAACGCCTATTTAAAAAAAATATATTCTTAATCCTTTTATATCATCCATAGATTCCAATTGGAACACTTGGACTTGTAAAAATACTTAATAATACGCAGCAACTGTAATAGCGCCTTGTTCACTTCAAAAATAGATATAATAATATTAAGTACTAGATGTCATTTGTTTTTACAGATTGTCATTTATAGCTTCATTCAGAGTGTAAATTGCTTTGTTAATTAATATTTGTTTTATGCATGTTTTAAGTTCTAAATCATTCAACACATTAACACTAGAACTAACAACCGGTCAAAATGACCGGGATGACTTATGTTTGCAAAGTATTAACACTAGGTTTACGGGACGCGTCAATTTGACGCATTTTGACTTTTATCAGAGAATTACCAAAAACTGTTTAAATTTTTATTTTATCTCTTTGTATGACTTTTATTCATTGATCGAGGGAAATATAAATTGAAGTCTATTTTCTTTAAAAGTGTTGAATTACTGAACTTGTCAATGTGGTATATCTATCGCTACGATATGCGTCAAATTGACGCGTTTTAGTAGAAGTAGGTATATAGAAAACGTCCGTAAACCTAGTGTTAAATACAATTCAATAAATTTAGTGTAGAATTGTAAAAAATAGTATCGTTTACAGAAAATAATGAGTAAGGTTTTACATAAAAGTCTTGTGATGAATTTTTGAAATCGGTCATATTGACCGGTTGGTAGTTCTAGTGTTAATATCATTTAACAAGCTTTTTTACAAAGGAAGCTTTTTGATGCTACTTATTGTGTATACCCATCTTTTCGTTTACTGTATGGTGGTTGAAACCATATATTGCTTTATAAGTTACCTTTTTGCAAAGTTTTTATCACAAGAAAGCTTTCTCGAATTAAATCTAAATATCATTTGACAGTAATACCTCAAACCAAAATGTAAGGATTTTAAAATTCGTCAGTAATTATGAGTGTTGTATCGCCTTTGACCCTTTGTATCTGTATAAATCAGTTAATATTTTATGTAATTATACGAAATTTTCTAGTAACACGTAAACTTATGTTTATGTTATGTGAATTAATATCGTTTTTGTTTGTGATAATTTATTTCATATTATTGTATGTCATTCGACAAGCAAAAGTACTTCTTTGGAGTTTACTTACTAAATTTAAAAATAAATAAAAATTTAGGACTATATTTAGTTAGTAGACAAAATATGTAGGTATTTGAACAAATAACTAAATACATTAATCTTTTGTTTCAGATAAAAACCATGTATCAAAATGAAAGAACTTAAAAAGTCCATCGTCAATATTAAAAATAATACAAAGTAACTAGTCCCAAATAAGGTGACATAGTTTAAATGCAAAGAGAGTGTAATGCGTAATGTAAGTGTGCGTGAAGTGATGGTGTGATAAGTAGATGACCATGCTGCCAATGCTTTGGGTATTGGTGGCAGCTGCCTCATTGCTACGGACCACCTCTGTTACCATGGCAGCTAAAAATGGTAAGTTCCATCTTTATTCTATTACACACTATTAATTATTTAAATTATGCCGTTCTTTCGTCGATTGTTGAAATATGAAATATAGTTATTTTGCATGAAACATTGGTACAGGGATGTAAATTAATAACATAATACAGTTTCACATGTCTAACCAATTACTTGGCGTGCAAAAAAAAATTAATTAATAACAGAATTACAATTATTGTATGTCAATTTTTCTTATATTTATATAGGTTCTTATATTTGTCAATTTGTATATATATATTAAATTTATAATTACTGACAACTCACAAAATATTATTATATAATTTTATATGTTTTTTTTTTGGATTAATTTTTTTTTATATTTTAGAAACTTTATAGTCATCGTGACTACAGTTTAATTGAGATGTTAATCATATCAGATTGTTTAGTTTTTAACTATTTCAAAATTTGGCGACGTACAATAAAAAAGATAAATTTAATAGTTGTCTACTTATAATAATTTTGAATGTAAAATAAAATAATATGTACTACAAAAACAATAAGGACGTTTATTTATTAAACATCACTGGTTTAGACCTGGAACCAGACTTAAAGTTTTAAGGTTTTGCAAGACTCCATACGTACACTCTATTAAAGTAAATAGTAAATAATATTTGTCAAATTCAGTTGCTAACTGTACTTATTTCCCAAAAATTTCGAATCAAATCTTTGGAGATTGTGAAACAGCATTTTTGTTACTCATTACAGCGTTACCTACTTCAAAGTTCATAAAGCGTTTATTAACAAATAAACCTGAAGGCTTTTATTTTGATCAACACAGAGTTCAAATTTCGTTAAGTTGTATTTGTGGACTGAATTTTATTGGAAATCTCGTCCGAGGCAGAAGCCATAAAATTGGTTGCTTCTTTATACGTCAAGGTAGTTGAGCACCCAGTTCATTCATTTATTTACTACTTAGTTATAAGTAACATTAGACCACTTGCATTGTTACGTCATCAATACTTGTCTAATTAAAAATCCACCAATCATAGTCTTGTCAGACCAATGTGACAACCAATGGCCAGTGTTACATTATTAGTGAAGTTCTATTTTAGTAAGTCAATTAAATTCAATTGAAAATCATTGTGTAGTAATCGAACGATTGATTACTTTTTATGTTATTTACAGTTAAACAAGAATGTACCTAAAGTATCTACCGACATATTGTACAGGCTACGATTGGCCAGTTTCTTGTGATTTCTTCTTGCCATATAAGCCAGAAAGGTTTAGTAAATTAAAGATTTTTGATTTGATTTGATAATAGTTCAGTAGAACAGCAGTGTGGTAAATTTCTATTAGAAACATCCGAATGAATGTTGAGGTAAACTTAAAGTGAAACTATGATTAAACTAATTAGATGCCTTTATATAATTATTCAAATATGTTATTTCCATAATATATATTGAAATTGATCTAGTCCCACCACTATGAAGTGTATTCCTTAGAAAAGCTCTTTAATTCAGCAACGGGATTTGCAAAGTTCTAACGCAAGCTTTATGAGAGGTTTGGCTATAGAGAATGAGAGGTTTTTGTTTTATCGTTTCTCGATATCGATGCACTCGAGTTTCATCGATGTTTCATCGACCTGTTCATTCCTTGTTACTTTATAAAACAAACAACACTATTCATGCTATCAGCTCTACGTGAATGTACAATGTCTTAGGGCTGAGCTAGGATACTTCGTGTTATGCTATAACTAGTTTGGTTGTGCCTATATAAGTGACTAGCTTTAAAGGCCGGTGTACATTCGTCTACTTTGCATAAACTAAATAATATGTATTATTATTCTATTCTATTCTTTTTCAACTTACCATATGTGTATAAAAATATTACAGACAATTGTTTGTCTATTGTTCCTATATAAACGCCAAATTATATAGGGATTCCGCATCACGAATACCAATAGGTCAAACCGCCATTTTACAATTGCATCTCAGCGGCACAAAACCGTAATAGACTAAACAAAAACCGATATTGAAGTTTTTTGAGATATAAAAAATGTTTTTTTTTTCTTTGTTCGTGACAATAACAAACAAAGCTCGCGTTTCGTGACCGCATTGCGACAGAACGTGGCCCCACTAACAGAACTCCTCTCTAAAACTTTAATACTCGGCCTTTTTAGGATTTGTACAGCCTGCTATAACGAAAGAAGTCCGTCCTGTTAATATGAAGGTATCATCAAGCAGACAACGAAACGTAATGCTGAAAATACAAATCAATTACAGCATATTTATAACACAGGTCCACACATTTTTTTTCAAGCGCGTAACACACCAGGTCTACTACATATTTCAGGTCGCTGATCACGGAAAAATCAGTTCAAACCCAATACTTTATTACAGTTAATGTCTGAAACTCTATAGCATCATTCAGGCTTCTCTCCTTTTTAGCCTTTTACTCCCTGTTCTGCGCATGAAAAAAAAAATGTTTGTCGGCCTGTGTATTTAGCGCGTATAGCTGTACAAAAGCCAAGCCTTTACTCGGCTAGGTTGGTAGGTCTGTTTGTCATAGTCAACTTAAATATATAAAAATTGTTTTAATAGAGCATTTGTTTCGTGTCTGGGTTTTATTTGTTCTATGTTTGTGTTGCCCTTGTTCTAATATCCGTACTCAACTGTTTTTTTTTTCAAAATATTCTGCATTATAACTAAATTTCGAAGTGAAAAATTGGTAGCTGATTTTCGTAACGCCATAATAATGATTAGGCAAATTTGTTTGCGGAATTTTGATGTGTTTTGAATCAAACCAATTTTCAAGTTACATGTGGTATTTGACTTAAGTTATAATACTTTCAGATTGTATGTATTGTATATTAAATATTATAATATTTAGCAATTTAAATAAAAATAATATTAGATAATTGTATACTTGCAGAACATATATGTAATACACCTAGTTTGTGGTCCAGTCATTGTGTTTTAATTTGTCAGTAAAGTATAGTAATTGTTTCTTCAAATGTCATAGCTAATTTTTACAAAACTTCATGAGCTTCAAAACGAGGTTCATAGTTTCCCGATCGTATAGTCTACGTATATATATTCTATCTTAACATTGGAGGGAATGCGATAATATGCCACATACACCAAGCTCAAGACATCCACACATTTATTTAAATTTTGGAAAGAATTCTCACCTCTACATTTGTGAAGTACTAGCTTTTACCCCCGACATCGCTCGCATAAAATAATAAAGTGACATCTAACCACAAAAATGACACCTAACCTCAAAAATTCAAATAGTTATATACTGCATATAGAAAAATTCAAAAACAGCTGAAACTATAGTCAATTGGAAACTATAGTAAAAATTAAATATGTTACTTCTAGTACCTCCAAAAATATGTGTACAAAGTTTCATGATGATCGGTTAAGTAGTTGTTGCGTGAAAACGTAACAAACAAACTCACATTCACATTTATAATATTAGTAGGGATAACGGTCAAAATCGCTAAAACATGCCCCAAATGGACATTTGTAATACGTAGAATGTTTTACGATGTCTAACCTTTTTTTTATTTGAAACTTGTAAATTTTTTACGATATGTGTAATGTGTTTGTAGGGCTTATAAAAGGGGAGGTTGGTCTAGGAGACCTAGGACGGGTAAGATTAGAAGCCCACAACAAACGTATGTATGATAAAAATGAAAATTAAAGAGACGAGTCGTTGACTTTCTATGGTCTCTGCCTACCCTGAAAAGGGCATAAGCGTGAGCTAAAAAAGGGTAAACAGAAGCATAAATCAACGGTTCTCAAACATTTTTGGCGAAGGAAAAAGCCTTAATATAATTATGATAAACTGATTTATATATGTTTATGAATAATCATATTGCAACGTAATATTACGTAATATTTAGTTGTAATATTTAGATGTAACCTTATAATCTCCCTTTAGTAGGTATTTTTTGCAGTATTTTAGCCCTAGCACCACTTTGAGAATGGCTGCCATAAATAATATATTTTTAAGTAAAAGTTTTATCTTAAAACGTTTCCGCGTTTAAAATTTTGATAGTTGATTTTGTTTCTCTATCAATTTATTTGTACATATATATTAAAGAAGGAAGGAAATTAAACGATTCTTTTCGATTGTGATAATTAATTAATCAATAGTGATACTAAACGCGAAGTAGTTATAAGCCTATTGGAGTAAGTACAGATGGAAATAAACATCGCAATTGAAAGAAAACATGTGTGGGTTGACCCAGACGCCCTTCGCGTCCTAAATTAAGAAACATATAATTTAATTATATGATACGGGGACAACTTGAATTCAATTAGATTATTCTTATTGGTTACTTACTTTAGCTTCAAACCTCTTCGTTAATAAAGCCTCCAATGTACTGGGTTAGTTGAAATGAGTGTAGCTATATTTTTGTTTTTTATTTAATAAGTTTTAGTAATTGGGCTCCAATAGAGCGCTTTTACTCGTCAATACAAATACAAATATAAATTATTAACAATTTCATTTAGCTGCTGTATAGGGGGCATTGTCATCCTATTTATTTATTGGGTCCACAAAAAGGACTCTACAACTAGACTAGGAATTAATATCACATTAAGAATTTTAAAAATCCAATTGTAGGCCCTACGCACAGTGAACACAGCATGCACTAACATTACAAAACTATTTACAATTAAGTCAAAAAAAAATAGTCATTCAAATGTCAAAATTAAATTATAGAATTACAATTATTTAATTCAAATTATTTATATATATATATTTTTATATACCTACGGGTAAACATAAAATGATATCGCCTATGTCCAAGTTTTTAAACGTGTAATATGATTTTTGAAGTTTGCTTTCTGTTTTATAAGGTTTTTATATTTGAAAGCGGACAGAACTACCCTTTGTTTCACATATGTCACATTGTTATTCGATATTTTTGTATAGTAGTCAAATATAATATAAATCCCGTAAAGTGCATTTCAAGTCTATTTCGTATAAGTAGATGGAATTGCATTCAATGTTGTCTTAGATAGTTTCAATTCTCAGTGGAATTACTCCCCGTCTTAGCGAATGCAATAATTTCAACATGTTCTTCTCTTTGACAGGTCGTCGACTTTATTTCGAGTTGAATGCGGTCTCGTGAATCCTGTTTTAAGAGATAATATTAATTTAATGTGTATTATTTTATTTGCGTCAGAGAAAAAAACAAATGAATGTGATTCTAAATTTAAATTATATTTAAAAAGAAATCGCATCCGAAAGTCAATATTGAAATGTCAAAATGCTTATTTTGTATATCAAAGAAGTGCTTCAAAAGTTTAGCTACAGTTTTGACTGTAAAAGTCAAGTTTGTTTCAAAGGACCCGATTAAACATTCATGGGGTTCTACTCGACGTTCTTCGCTGTTTCTATTCCTCTAAATATGTACGAATGTATGTTTATCTAACTTCTTATGTACTGCATAAAGAGTAGTCTGGATTTTAGAAATACATTCCTTTTAATGGTAATAAACTTAGTGGTTTAATTTTTATTGCTATATCTTCACTATGCCGGCTTGTCTAATTATAAAACTTAATGGTCCGACTCTGAAAGTGAGATTATTATAAATTTGCCTACGAAAAGTTGCAGCTGGTCGGCTATGTGTGATTATTTTTTATGGACACAGCTGCTTGTATTTTAACCCATACTATTATATTGGTAAAGTTTCTGCTACCAAATTTTACTGGACAATGTGCGGTTTATACAAAAGTTATTAGTTGTAATACTGTACTACGTGAATAAATAAGAAGGCAGTGAAATTTACATAAATTGCCCTAGAAAACGATTTATATAGCATAGCATAGCAAGAAGAGAAATTTCATTAAGCATTTATTTTTGTACCTCTCATGTGATCAATACAACAAATATTTTAATAATGTGGATCTATTTAATCTTTCTTTGGTTAAATTTAAGAAACAAGTGCGCGAAACTATAAGAGTGAAATGTATCAAAGTATGACAGATAATCGAGTGATGGTATATATATATATATATATATATATATATATATATATATATATATATATATATATATATATATGTGTGTGTGTGTGTGTGTGTGTGTGTGTGTTTTGTGTTCCTGATTGTTATGAATTTATCTATCTCATAAATATGTTTGTATTATTACTTAGTGAAAACTTTATTGATTTATGTTCTGAAATTTTGTTATTAGATATAAATATTATTATAATTGTATGTTTTCCTTAAAATAAAAATAAATAAAATAAATTATTGACGTCATCCTTGAACATTAGGCTACAGGAGACTCCTTACGTAGGGATAATAGACCTTCACGGGAAAATATAGCAAATTTTCAAATAAGAATATTTCTTTCAATTCTTTAACCCGATCATACAATGGTGAGTTATAAATTATTTCGAATGCGCAAAATCATAGGAAGGGTCAATTGTAGAGGGCGAGAAACGCTGGTACTTCCAATGAGTTTTTATCGAGTTCCCGTGAGTTTGGTCGGCATGATTTATTTTCAAAATGGCGGTCGCACTCCGGCGATAAGCACCCTCTTAGAGTTTGGGCGGGAGAACGCCTATTTCAGTGTGAATAGGCTTGCGGCTCTGATCGTTAGATATCTATAGGTACTATACTAATATATAAAGAGAAAACATATGATTGTTTGTTTGTATGTATTGAATAGGCTCCGAAACTACTGGACCGATTTGAAAAATTCTTTTACCATTAGAATCCTACATTATCCCGATGAACATAGTCTATAGAATACTTTCAAAAACCCGGATGAAAATTTCAATAATGTAGTTCAAAATGTGAAAGAAATTATTGACAATAGAGCAAAGTGATGTACAACAGTTTTATAGAGGACATATCTACAAAAAAAGTCTGCGATATCATATGTCTAACTATTACAGTTACGTCACAATAGGGCTACTCAGGCGCACGAACTTCGGACGAAAATACGGACGTTTCCTACTCAGGAACACTTATGGAGGTTTGACAGGATTTTTTATTTGCTTATATGTCAAAATTCACGTAAGCTACAGAAGTGACTGTCGTGTCTCGAAATTTAGAATATGCCTGAGTAGCCCTCCAGACACGTGTACTATTTTATATATAAAAAATGATAAATGTAATTATTTAGTAATTTCCATTAAAATAAATAATAGCCAGTTACTCTAGTCCAGCGGTTCTCAAACTTTTTTGGCGAAGGAAAAAGCTTTAATATAATTATAAAAAACTGATTTATATGTATTCATGAATAATCATATTGCAATGTAATATTAAGTAATGTTTAGTTGGAATATTTAGATGTAACCTTATAATCTCCCTTTGGTGGGTATTTTTTTGCAGTATTTTAGCCCTAGGGTTCCGCGGAACACACTTTGAGAATGGCTGCTCTAGTCGTATATGTAGTTGTTTTTTGTTTGGTAGCTGTTGGGTATTACTGCATCTTAAAATATCTTGAATGATATTTTCACGCTTGGTGATTCTCGATAGGCTACTTTAAAGCAATAAAAACGAAAAGCAATTAGGATAGAGAATAGCCCATTTCCAAATTATGGTATGACCTTGCGAAGGCTCTATAAAAAACTGCCCTAAAGCCGACAAAATTTAGTAGAGGATTTGTAAACTTTAGCTCATTCCCTATTCGGATAGCAATAAACGAGATTGTTAAAAGGTCTTTTTATTTTACGGATTTTATATGATTTGATGAAACAAAGCAAGGAATAAAAATAATTAAAGTGAAAATTATTATAAACTAGGGTTTTTATAATAGCTTCATATATGGTAGCCATTCTCAAATTGTGTTCCGCGGAACCCTAGGGCTAAAATACTGCAAAAAATACCTATTATAAGGTTACATCTAAATATTCCAACTAAATATTATTACATTGCAATATGATTATTCATAAATACATATAAATCAGTTTTTTATAATTATATTAAGGCTTTTTCCTTCGCCAAAAAAGTTTAAGAACCGCTGAAATATGGTCACCCATTTCGTTCCTTATTAGTTGCTTCCGTTTAGCTTTATACGAGACATATATTCACCGGTCAGGTTGACAGTGCACATTTTAAACTCTTTCTAAGAAATGACCAGGTCACTTAATGAATGTTACGTTTTGAAAGTGATGGGGAAAAAAGTCATCTAACTAACGTCTTTATCTAAGCCGAAGCAAGATCTTTCTTAATTCACGTCCCCACTTTATAAGGCGGGACATGTTTATGAGAAAAGTTCTTCTCGACGTAGACTGTCTATCACCCAAAGCCTTGACACTTCCAACGGCCGTGGATGTAGGGTCCACAATATTAAATTGCTCCACTTCCCCAAATGGCTGATAAAACTATTACTGCTATTAACATTAGATTTACTAGACCAGTCAAAATGACTGCTCTTGCAAGATCAAATTACAATTCCTACTGCATGTAACATTTTCTTTAATTCTTCTAATCTTCTTTGATTTATAACAGAAAATTCTTCTGTTTTTTGTTTTATGTTTTATGTTTAGTTTTATGAATTTTATATTGTAACAAATATATACTTTTTTTGGTTTTGGTAGAAATAGGTATATTTAAGCTGGTAAATCTAGTGTTAAATTGTTTTCTAAAACTCAAGACCTGTAGACTGGAAAATATGGTCATTGTTTTATATCGGAATTAAACTACTGTTGACTGGTCTTCGATTTTATTTAATTATAAATTAATATATTATACAATTTACTACGACGACACGACTTGTCATAGACTACTACCATAGACATTTTTATGTTTTATAATATTAGTTAGGATCATACACAACATCTCTCTTCTAAAGTAGGTTTCAAATATCTTTATTGCATGTCACAATTATAATTAAGATGTCAGTATAGTTTAGTGTCAATGTGACACCCGGTCAGGGCACAGCGATCCCTACTAATATTATAAATGTGAATGTGAGTTTGTTTGTTACGTTTTCACGCAACAACTACTTAACCGATCATCATGAAACTTTGTACACATATTTTTGGAGGTACTAGAAGTAACATAGGATACTTTTTATTTAAAAATCATTATTATTTTTTATCATAGTTTCCAATTGACTATAGTTTCAGCTGCTTGGAATCATATTGATTCATTTCTATTGAAATGATCTCTGATACTTATTTGATGACTTAAATGCGAGCGAAGGCGCGGGTAAAAGCTAGTCTTGAATAAATTCACTTCAAAGAAGGGTTAATAAATTTTCCTTAAAGAGCTTCCATCATGGTCACCCTACAGTTAACTTAAGAAATAAATGTAGGTAGGCAAAAGTTTTGGGATACACGAATGTGTTTGAGTGGTTTATTAGGGGCAAAGGGAATTAGGATATCTAATTTCGTGGTGTTGTCGTAAAATCATCCTTTTTGTTAGTAAGTTTTTTTTTACTTACGTTAAACGGAATGATATTTAATTTAATAGGGATTGTATATATAGAGGGTGTATATCTTTTTCGCTCTACTATAGGTATTGTGAAAAGGACAAAATAAATTAAATATTTATTTTTAACTATTTTGAAGTTCCAGATAGTAAGGTTGATACTTTGAATTTTGAATAGATAAGTAAAAATGTATAGTTGAAAATTGGGATTTTACTCAAGAAATAATTTCATATTAAAATATTTTTATATGTTTTTTTAATAACCGAATGGAGGCGAATCCATCATGGTGAAAGATTTAGATGAGTATTTTGTAGATAATAAATGTTCGCAATTCCTGTCTATTCGGATGCGGATTTTCTGGCTTCAGGCTTGTTCTGTGCCGGGAAAGGGGATCGACGCATATAAGGGGGTCTACTCTAAACACCTTATTAATATTTCACTGACGTAAATACAGTTTCTTTTATTAAATTAAACGAAGTCTTTTACTCAAAATAACAATCGATGAAGATCTAAATCATGTAAACGTTATCATTTTATAATAAAAATATATATAATTTAAATATAATAATAGAAGTAATAATTCAGAGTAGACCCCATATTTTGCTCTCATCTCCTCATTTATCAAAGTTATAGGTACGCAGTCATCGTACGACGAAATATTGTAGTAACTTCACATCTTTACGATATCTGCTAAGACAAAAACATGAACATTATTATTTGGTACATCATTTTATCGTATTTTATATATGAGTGGATAAGTAGGTTAAACTCGTGCTGGTGAAAATATCTACGCAAGAAGCCGTCATTTGTTTTATTTAAATATAGAACAAGTGCTGTATGGGGCCGTTATCTCAAAATAAATAGAATAATAAATTAACTCGTAAAAATCAATAAAATCAATTTGAATAGAGAAACAAGTATCGCAGACACTAACATAGTGATATAAGGTTGTTCCTGGTAACTTTTCTAGCGTATAATTCAAATTAATTGTACAAAAAATACAATTTATTTATTTATTAAGCCTACCTACAAGATTATGTTGTTTTTTTTTTGTTTTTTATTTTATTTATTTACTTAATTTAAACTTAGCTTATTACAATATAAGCACTATAATATTCAAAATGATTTTATAAAAAAAAAAGAAAAAAAAAATTATATAAATTACATTAAGACAATATTATAAAAATTACGTCTACTATTTCAAACCGAATGAAATTTTAATTACAGGATAAAACAGCATGCTTAAGAAAAATAAATTAAATAAAAGTAAAAAAAGTAAAAAAAAGAATATAATTTAGATTTTATGAAAATTACAACTAAAATAAAAAAAAAAAAACAATTGAAGTTACAGGCGACTTATACATGAGCTTTATTTGAAAATTACTAGCCTTTCTTCTATATTTTGTTATAAGAAAGTATCTTATTTCATTTGGAATCATCTAATAGGATGCCAATTTGAAGAGCGCTCGCTGTTTACGAATAAAATATATTCAGTGTAAATCACTCAACCAATTGTGTGAATTCAATAAACTTGAAAGTCACGTATCCACATGACAGAAATGAAACTTATTCTTTTGAAAGTTTCGAGTTTCGAGGCTAAAACGACACTTTATAGTTAGGTAGTCGAATTTACGACAAAACTTTAACCGGTACTATCTGTCACAGAAGTCAAGAGTGGAACAAAATAGATCAAGGCAAGTTTCAGAAAGAGTAAAAGTTTTTCAGAGCATGGACCCGACACTTTATTGTCTGAATTGAATACAGGGTTAAGGAATTGGAGGTTGCTTTGTTCCTTATAATAAAGGGTGACAGGTTTTATTCAGTTTTCAGAAAATTTTAATCACCCTTAATATCATGATCAGTTTTTATTTTAGCTCGGTATGTAGATCGGCATATATCTATGTACCTCTAAATTCCTAATGATAGTAAAAACATGTAATGGAGTAAGCAGAGATTACATTCATAACCATTTCATCTTGATTACGAAATTTAAATTTTATTTTAACATACACATAAGTAAAAATACCATAGATCTTTATTATGGGCAAGTCTAGTTGTTGTAAACTATATCACGGGGTCCTATAAACTTAAAGCTAAGGCTTCTTTAATGTTTTCTCAATGGTTTCTGAGATACTCAATAACCCAACGAAGAATCTACACAAACAAACTATAAATCTGTAAAACTTTAAATCGCTCTCCTACAAACTTGCGATTTTGTAGATCCTACCATGTTAATAGGACCCAGCGATATACATCCACATAATAATTTCTCAATTCAGATTTCTAAAAAAAAACATGTTTTCAATTCACACAAATATTTAAGTAACTTTGGAGAAACTTGTGTGAAATAATATAGCGGTTTTTTACGGATTAAAAATTTAATTATCACAATGCATTGTGGCAATGAAAAGACCAGAAGAAAACAAGAAAGATGACACTGACAGACTAAACATCAAAACCTCAAATCATCTTAAATAAGTATTTTCGGCTTGTAGAATCGACCGCCACATAACTATTTATTTTCAGTAAGCAAACAACGAAATAAAAATCAACAAACACTTCTTTACATGTTAAATAACAAATGAATGAATTTTCAATAAAAACACCAAGTGGGACGTTAATTCACTGCATTGTGCATTGTGTAAAAAATTCAATCTATACAATTGCATTTTAAAAATCGTCAACTCCATTGAGACTATACTCTATTCCGAGTGTGTTTGCATAAATTATAAATAAACTAGCTGACCCGGCGAACTTTGTTCCGCCTTAGAAGCAATAAATAAACAGATTTTGAATTTTTACTGATGTTTATTAATTTCTGACAAAATTTATAATTATGAAATTTTCAACCATACTTAACCATAGACAAAATTACGTTTAGCTGTCATTTGCGTTTTGTTATTTCATCTCAGATACGTTTTTGCTATATCACGTTTTATAATGATTTTTGTTGCATTATGAATAAAATATAAATGCAGTTTTAACATGAAAAGCTGTTTATTTTCAATCACAATGACATAAGTGGCAATAGTATTTTAAGCCTAGAATATTAATTAATATCTGAAACGCGCAAGAGGTTTACGTCGTTGTGTGGAACGACGTAGTGCCTCGTTTAATGCTGCAGATGTTGAGGGTTGAGGCTCCCGCTGTTCAAGATCCTACTGTTGAGCGTTAGGAGATCCAGCTGATTTGTCTCCGTGTCCATCTGATAAACTTTGTTGTGTGATTTGAGTTGATGCACCAGGTTGATAAGTCATCGTGTCCGGTAAAACATGATCATTGACATCACCCCTACCTCGTTTTGATCCACGACTATAATAGGAATAATTCTTCGGCCTCTTGTTGTTACTCACAGTATCGTTTTTCGTTTCCAAACTGTTATCGTTACGAATGACATCATTATCATCGTTGTTCTCATCGTTAGTTTCCTTCGCCTAAGTTGATCAAAGTGTTTACGTTTGATTACTTCATTGTTCATTTCAACTTGATAGGAGTAAGGCCCGGTGCGTTTTGATGTAATCCCTGGTTCAGAGCCTTTCCCTATAGATTTGTTAACCCAGACCATGTCTCCAATCGAATATTCTGGCGGAATAGTTTCTTTAACTGATGGCCTGAGTTCCTGGAATAACCCAACTCATTCAATATCTTCCTTAACGCTTAGCTTAAGAAGATCAAACGTAGTGCGCATTTATCTTCCAAACAACATTTCACTTAGTTGGTATCATTACCTTAGTTGGCGAATCTTTTTTATTCACTGGATACGTTTGGTTGCTTTCATTGTCGCTAGATTCGCTAGACGTGTTGTGTCGTGCTAGGCGTCTCGTTCAAAACTATTTATGCATTGCTTTGCCGCTACTAATGCACACTTTTGAGAAGTGGTTGTTCTTCCCGCATAACCTACAGCGTTTGCCTCTGGCTGGACATTTATCTGAATTATCGTGATAGTCTCCAAGGGTGTTCCCAAATTCGCAATAACCAGCAAGGCTACGTAGTTGTAAAGAAAACTTGTAGATTGTTTCACCTTCTTCCCGATGTCATGTTTCTCGACACTTTTTCTGAGAGTACGTACGTTTTCTTGCCATAATGATTGTTCAATACAATACTTGCCGATAGACATCGTTATTTGCATAATGAATAAAGTATAGATGCAGTTTTAACATGAAAAGCTGTTTATTTTCAACCACAATGACATAAGTGACAATTGTATTTTAATTATGCAACAATTTTTATTCCCTTTGACGTTTTATGTCACGCCACACGGGAACGCGGTCGAACGGGATAAAAAGTATCCTATCTCCGTTTCCTGGTTCTAAGCTACCTCCTCACCAATTTTCAGCCAAATCGGTTCAGCCGTTCTTGAGTTATAAATAGTGCCACTAACACGATTTCCCTTTATATCCAACGGGATAAAAAGTATCCTAAAGCCTTCCCCCGGCCCTAAGCTACCTCCCCACCAATTTTCAGCCAAATCGGTTCGGCCGTTCTCGAGTTATAATTAGTGTAACTAACACAACTTCCTTTTATATATATAGACTGTATCCTTAGCTTCATTTATATTAGCTGGCAACTCTGGCACTTGAATACCAACTTCCTCTAACATGCTTATTAGTGTTGCCAGCGAACTTGATAACTGGAACATTGGAATAAAATTAATCTATTCATAATTCAGCTCAATTAATTTATCTAATTGGTTTGTATTTAATAACATTTATAAGAAAAGAGGTTAAAGTTATTATGAAATTGTATGAGTGTAGTAAAATGCATTTCTGTCCACAACTCCGTTCAAAATTTAGTAAAGATTCAGCACTAAAACTGCCAAAACAAATTGCATACTAATCGCCCAGTGACGCATTAAATTACCTGAGCATCAGGTTTTTCTAGTTTTCCAAGCAGATTTGCAGCATTATTAGCTTCTTCAGCTGCATCAGTCAGCCTACCAGCTCGGGCGTGCCTTCCAGCTAAGTTTAAACGTAATAATGGTTCTTCAGGAGCTAACGCCACTGCTCTAGCATATGCCGAGTCTGCTCTACTGTCACCTAAGCGTTCCAATGCCACACCTATTAGAAGAACCTGAGAGAAATGAGAAAACGAGTTTTACTCAAATCTACAAATTCTATACAACAACAAAGCAAAATTAACGTGTAAATTAAATCGCTACTTACAGTATAAGGCTGTGTGGGTTGCAACGCCGCCGCTGTGGCTAATCTACAAAACGCAGAAGTCGGTCTTCGGCAGATCAGTAATGCAAGACCGAGATTATGGGATGCGCTTGCGCTTAGTGGTGCAGTCCATACTGATCTTTGTAAGCATGTAATAGCCTGAAATGTGGAGCTATTTTAAAAATTTTCTCAATAAATATTAGTGGAATATAAATGAAAATGTCGTTTATACTAATTAACTAATAATTAATTAAAATAAAGGTTATATATATAGTATAGTCAATCAATCAATATAATCAATAATAAAAGATTTACTTACAGCAACATATTTCTTTTTAGCCATTAAAGCTAATCCCAAATTAGAATGCGCAGCAACACAGGTAGGATGCGCACTCAATGCAGCTCTTAGCCTCGCTAGTGATGCATCCAAATCTCTGTGCTGCAACATCATTGCTGCAAGGGCTAGGGCTGCTGCGTGTTGAGTTGGCTCCTGGGATATCGCAGCACTTAGGAGCTGAAGAATAATACAATATCCTGACTTCTAATTAGAATATCTTATACTGTGGCAACAAAAACGAATAATATTTATTTGTTCTATTTAAATTTAGCTCAACGACAAGCGTAACACTAAAGGACACCTATGTTTCTAATACGGAACTATTTCAACTATCACTACTGTATAGGAATGTTGCGAATATTCGCATCCGCATAAATCGATGCGGAGCTGATGCGGATGCGGATGTGGATTAATATACGAACCCTTGCAAAACAGACTGGAGTCCGAAAAAGCGGCCATTCTACTTTTCATTAAATATAATGTTCCAATATTCAAATTTAATTACTAAAATAATTAATTAGTACTTTATTATTAAATAAAGAAAGGATAAATATTACTGTTTTTTTTTTACCCTACCCACACTTATATCCTTATCCCTTATATCCTTGTTGACCTAATTGGCAATCCGAACTATTTAATTGATTCTTTATTGGTCGAAATATTGAAAAAAAAACAAACTTACGGATCTATTCGCATCCGCAACATCCCTACTACTGTAGTAAGAAAATTCGCCCGTCTTCCTATTGTTATTATTCACATAGAAATTATAATTAGAAAGCCAAATACCCTAGTCCTAATAGAAAATATGAATCAAACACCTGCGTCAAATGCTGAAGGAAGGAAACCGTACCTGAAAGGCTCTTTTGGAATCTCCACTACGTAGTCTTAATGCACCAGCTGCTGCAAGGGTGTCTGCCTCACAAGCGTTGGATCTGTTGAATATATACAGTAATGCCCCGCTTTACGCGAGGGATACATTCCGAAAAAAACTGAAATTCCCGCGACTTTAGAGAAGTTGATGACTACATTATGTTTGTACGTAGTCTTTCGCGTAATGCGGGGCAGTTGAGCGCGAAATTTGAATTTAGCGTTATAGTGAAACCGCGCATAACGGAGTCGCATAAAGCGGGGTATTACTGTATCTATTTAATCGTAATACTAAATAAAAATATTTTTTTATTATTAAAATACTCACGCAAGAGTGTGTTCATACGCATTAATAGCTGCTTGCATATCCCCACAATCTAATAAGAGTCTAGCTAACAATGACCCAGCCTTTTCTCCTTCTCCAGCTTGTACGGCTGACCTAGCCCATTCGACACCTTGAGTTGGGTTACCTAATTTGGATGAGCAATCAGCTGAAAACAAATTAATATTTAATCGATTTGCTATATACCTAAGTAATATCAATTATTGAATTTTTTTTTTTCAAAGTCCAATTACGTATTAAATCTATAGAAAGGATTCCAAATTTGAATCGGTTCAATTATGAAATTAAATAATTTTAATAATAATCCTTTCGCTAGTCATTTGGAGAAATGATATAGTTAGTGACTATTCTCGATAAAGACGTTATATAACGCAAATAATTCAAGTCAAGTTTGTACGATACAATACCAAGAGCACAATATATGTCGGCATCAGGAAATTTTGAGAGTTTTTCGGCTTCTAAATAAGCTTTGAAAGAGAGTTGAAAGCGACCCTGTCTGTATCTGAAAAGTTAATAAACTTAATAGCTTTGATGTAAGACTGTATAATAGATATATTATGTATTTTTAAATAAAATGTTGTACAAGCATTTGGCGACTTGCTTAACTGGCTCTGAATCGTGGGGTTGAAGTCTGATGCAACTGTGAAATTTCTCCAAGGCTTCCTGTAGACGACCTGATTCTGCCAATACCATACCCTAAAAGCAAAATTACATACTAAACCCCAATTTATGAGCTAATTAATTATTTATAAATTATTATTAATAATAATAAACCTTAATGAAATACGCATATCTGTGTTTATTGTCAGTCTGTTTTTGAAGTTCATCCACTAACGACAAGCATGCAGTGTGTTCACCGCGAACAAAACGCGCGTGAAGAAGCCAACCGCGAGAACCCTTACTGAAATCTGTAACAGTAAAATAAATACTGTACTTTTAAACTTCTAAATTGATATCACAAATATTTAACTAAAATGCTTGCCATAATTTGTTTGGTTTTCTGTAGAAACAGTTTTATTGTATTTATCCATTTCTTTTCTGTTTACAGTTTCCGTTGCCATAGTATTAATTAATAACCTAAATCTTAGACTTAAATAATAATAAGTTTCACATTCAAGGTAAGACTCCTGAAAGCCTGAAAAGGTCAAAGGGCTCATTGCATTAAACAGGATCAATACTAAAGTGCAAAAATTTTAGCCACGTTCAGATCTTTGACACGAATACACTTAAAATAAGATGTCTTTTCCTAAACTGTATTTAATAAATATCATGTTTTAATTCCATTTTTTAATTTTATTAAAATGATTATTTTATTTTTACTATATATAATTACTATTATTGGAAAGTATACATTAGTTAAAAATAATAAACCCAACATTAATATTGGGGTTTCAAATTGTACTCAGGAGTGACAAGTAAAAATTTGACAGTTGAGTTTTTGCAGTCGCATTGGGCATGTATTCAGTGTTTTAGGTTTTGTGAAATATATAATTTAATAAGCGTGATAATATTTTTTGGGATGGAGGACGCGGCTAGGCTGGCTGTTTTTGAGCAATGTGTCAGCGATAAGGAATTTTTTATAACTATTTTAAAGACAATTTTGGAAGGTATACAAAACATAATCAGAAATCCTCACGATGATGAGCAGCGGAAACTGAGAAGTTACATTTTTGCTGATTATCTAAAACTGGAAGGTGTCTGGGGATACTTCAGATATGTAGGATTTAATGTGGTGAGTTATTATATCATAGAAATTACGCGCAAAACAACCATCTCTATTGACTATTTAATCTGAAGTATTCGTTTACGAATAACTTTTATACAAATATAAATGCATATAAATTTACTTCTTTTATCGTTTTATGTAGTTTTATACATATTTTATTATGTGAAATAGTAATTCTCAAAATCATGATGTCATTTCGATTATCTGTTTCATGAGCAGCAGGACACGGAGATTGTCTATCCCCAAGATAAAGATGTAGACAGATTGAAAATAGCTAAACTAGCTATTGAAAGGAAGCTGAAGATAGTTGGACCTCTAATAAAAAAGGAAAATACACCAAAGAAAGAACCTACAGTCTTACTACCTATCAAAATTATGGTAACTTAACTTTCATTTTCATCTCAACTGTATTCAATTTTATATTGTTTTTTGATTCAGTCTTTGAATCATAAGCTGTCATATTTATTTTAATTATTACTTCATTTGCAAAGCTTTTTTATAGTTATAAAAGTGGAGTGATTGCTGCAAAGATTTAGAAATATCATAAAAAGATAAGATGATAACTTTTTTCCCCCTTTTAGAATACAAACAATGAACTATTACTAAAATTAGAGACATTATTTAATGAAGTCTTGAGATATGAAGATTTGGAACTGCAGAAGATGGCCAGAGAGATGATACCTGTTTCACTGCTACAATTCAAAGCTCTGGATAGAATTAGGGATCACCAGAAGAAACTTAAATCTGGTATTAGCTATAGCATTGTCATAGGTTATTTATGAACTGGTCTGGTTCTGAGGCACAGTGTAAAGCCCCCGGGTTTGATTCCTGGTCAAAAACAAATATATTGGTATATTATAAATTTAAAATGATAATAAAAAAATGTAGGTTTGTTTTGGGTCTGGTTGTTTATATGTTTGTCTTGTTCTTATCCTGATGACAATAGTACAAGGTATCATAGTTTGGATTTAGGACATTGATATAAAATGAAAATAAATTATTAGCATAGACACTATAGACATGTGCTTGCTCATTGTTAAACTCTACAATGGCTTCGGAAAGCTATATGACGAGAAGAAGACCACAAGAAGCTCGTCAGTTGTATTGTATACATGAAATATTTAAAATAAATAATTCTGAGAAAAATAGTAAATAACAATCTATAAATAATGGACCGCAAAAATTAAAATTACATCAAAAAGTATATAGTATATCTATTTAAATAATTTGGACATTTTATAGTTTATTTTGATATACAGTGGTACCTCGATATACAAGTTTAATTCGTTCTCTAACCTTGCTTGTATCTCTTGCTCTATGACTGTATGCTGCTGCGAATGTAGATCGGGGCGCATGTTGGGGTTGTTGCTTGCATCTCAAAGCAAAATAATCATATCTCAAAACACTTGTGTATAGAGGTGCCACTGTACTAGCTATATATTTTGGTGTACAGGTGAGATAAAAGGCGTGGACATGTCATTCGAGATGGCACAGCTAATAGAACTGATGGGATGGTTTAAATACAGCTTCTTCACATGGATTGATAAGCCTAGCTGCATGAATTGTAACATAATACCGGAGTATAATAGAACTGAGTTGGTGGAAATGGAGACGGAGCTGTGTAGAGTCGAGGTGTGTATAGCTTTGTTGTTGGCATGTCAACTTGGGACGTCATTGCTGAATAGAGTTAGTTTGAATTGTTATTTTTTATAATGGCTGAGCTAATTGTCTTTTTAATTGTCATATTACTCGGTTTTGTTAATATAGTACCTATATAGTATGGTAATTTTATAGGAGAGTGATTTTAAGTTGTTATTGAGCATAGATTGCTTGTTGCTGTGTTGGTTTCTCAGAAATTATCGAGTTTTGGGTACCATTATTTTGTTTTTAACATTGTCAAAATGTTAATAGGACCCCATAATATGTACACAATAAATGTTTTTAAAATGTATACAGAAAATTAATTATATATAGTTATTGATCTAAAAATAATTTGATTCAAATTATTACATATTGTTTTTAGATGTACTCCTGTCCAGCGTGTAGACAGATAGTAGCATTTCCAAGGTTCAATGACCCACGGCAGTTGTTGAGCACCCGCTGCGGCCGGTGCGGGGAATGGGCGAACTGCTTTGCTCTCTTGTGCCGTTCACTCGGATATGACACGAGATATGTCTATGATAATATTGACCATGTTTGGTGTGAGGTAATTTAGAAGTTCTTTATGCAAGCATTACAGGATGCCTACTATGGGTAGTCTTATTAGTTTGAAGATGGATGGAGTACAGTTGTCTCATTAAGTTGGCATAGCAGGAGTCGGTCCTGCAGACACTGATCTTCGCATTCATTTCGCTGTCACAGGTATACGACTATCAATTAAAAAGATGGATACACGTGGACCCTTGCGAGGGCAAATGGGACACACCACTGATGTATGAACACGGTTGGAATACTAAACTATCATATGTGATTGCTGTCTCCAGGGACGATATACAGGATGTCACTTGGAGGTAAAACGATTACAAACGCGCTAAATTAAGAAACAAGACATTGGGTAAAATTGCATTTAAAAAAATGTGTAGTTTCGCTAAATGCCGGTAGATGGCGTTCTAATACAATTGGCTGTTAAATTTGACTTTTCTATTAACATTTTTTGGATCTATATATGTGATCTCCTAATTCCTCCTGGATTTTGAGTACTATCTTGTAATAGAACTCAAATAATCTTGTTTCAGATACTCAAGCAACCATAAGGAGGTTATCAAAAGGCGAGTCCAATGTGAGGGTTGGGAACTGAACCAAACAATAATGTCGCTGCGCGAGGCAAGACAACGGACGTTATCGCCAGCGAGGAAGAAACATTTGGCTAGACGATGTCTTGAAGAACTCGTTCAGCTAATGGTGGAAAGGTAAAATATGACAATCTAGCATTGAGATTTTGATTGGCATATAGTTTAATATCATCATTACATCGTATGTCAGGTACTTACAATCGGTACAGCACGACTTTGTATCTGTTGATTGCACTATACCCACTATTAAATAGTCAAAACGTAGTGAGGAGTGAATTTCACATATGACAAGTGGTTTGGCACTTGAACCTATATGCATGTCGTGTCTGGCGCTGCTAGGCCTTACATAAAATAAGTTGTTTGTTCGTTTTTTCTTTTAATCTTATGTTTGATATTTGTGTCTGTTGCCAGACCTAATTAAATAAATAAAAAAATATCAGCAATAGGGCTAAGTGATATTGCATGGACTAATTGCTTATCCTTTTTAGGCAACCAGGTGACTATGAAGTCCAAGGTCGCATATCAGGTACAGCTTCGTGGAGACGCGATCGTGGTGAGCTCGGTGAGTCGAGGTCATATAAATTTGAACTCCTCGAACCTGGCTATTATTCCATTAAATACTTCACCACCACCGACACCTATGAGGTGACTAAGGATAGTACTAAGATTGCTGAATGGAAGAACTGGTTCACAGGGACGTTTGAACAGAAAGATATGTTCAGGAAAGAAGAGAAAGATTGGAAGATGGTTTATTTGGCACGTGAAGGTAATGATCACTTTTTGTTTATATCTGTGTCAGCATAAAAAATATTAAATAGAACTGACTGTCATAAACATACTGTCAGTGTAAATTTTATATAACGACGCCTAATGAACTGTGTATTTTTCGACGTTATTGAGAGTTGTCGTTAAATTGATTTAATTTTACTATTATAATACATATATATTTACTAATAGTTTAAAGGATGTATACAGCTGCAGTTCTTATTGATTTCTGTAACTTAGAAAGTACTGTTTATTGCCTAATAATAACGTATTATTGTCGTTATTTAGAATGAGTGTTACTACATACAATGTATAGATAACAACCAGTCAAGTAATTTTGACGTTTTGGGGAGTTCACACTCTATATATGTTGTTATGTTGAAACACCCCTAAAATTGCTGTAGAATAAAATTTGAGAAATATTTTAAAGTCCAGATTATATATAATTCGTGTTTGCACCCTTCTAATGTTAGTTACTGTTTTAGAGGATGCATACACAGGCATTGTTGCATGGAAAATATCAACGGACTGCGACCACGTGATGTCTTCGGTGTCTATCCGTGCTACATCTATGTTGTATGAGAATGGACATGTCAAATGGACACTCGCCTTTGATGACAACACACCTAAGTTTGTTGATTTAGGAGGTATGTGTGATACAATTGACAGTTTTCAAATGGATACAGATTGGACTTTGGACTGGAAGAAATAATCATTAGAAAGGGATAACTATATTCTTATTCTGTTGAGGCATGTGTGAAAGAGATGCAGATATCTCCTTTGCCGTTCATTTCTCTTTCTATCGCTTAAACACGAAAACTGTATCCATTTGAAAATCGCCGTGTTCGACGCACACGCAGAATAAAATAAATATCATTTCCAGGTTCTCTGAAAACATTCCCAAATAAGTTTAAGACGTTGATAATAAAAGCGGAATTGACAGGCGGCCGTGGAGACGTAGGCTGGCAACACGCGCAACTGTTCCGTCAAACCATGGACAATAAATCGTGCGGCTTCGAAGTACTTACGACTGTTGTCAGCGATGTGAATTGAGGGTTGTAATTTATTTATTATTTTAAGGATTTCTTGCTGATATTCTCTCATAAGGTGCTTTTCTTGTTCTTCTATATTGACAGAAATTGGTATTGGGGAAATATTTAGAGCAGTAGCGTAGCTAGGTAACCGTGGGCCCTAGGGCAAATAAGAAACTAGCCTATATCCAACTAACCTATATACTAAACTAAGAATACAGGGGAGTTCCCCGCAATTTTCAAACAAAGATGTTCGAGACTTGGGGTTATTAAAGTCGTGTTCCTGGAATCTGGTTTATTTATATTCCGAATGTGGGAAAAATGTTCACTAGTTCAATTTATAGTTTGTTCGTCAGGGTCTGAGGGGGCCCCTGTGCTTGGTGGCCCTGGGTCACTGCCCCGTCTAGCCCCTTAGTAACTACGCCACTGATTAGGGCCTCGTGGCATAACTTAGTTCTTAGAATGTTCTCTATTGATTTCTTGTGTCCCCCTTAGGAGGGAATATCATAGATGACCTAGTCCTATGGGTATTTACAATCTGGTCTGTGTAGGCTGTAGCATGCTTCTATAAGCTCTATTGTTCCATATTGTCATATCATAGATTTATTCCATAGAGTCACTAGTTAGACAATAATATTTATATTCTTATTTTAGATAAATATATAAATTGATTTTTTAATGAATTCTTGCTCTTAAATAAATTTTATATATGTGTAATAAGCTTAATTTAAAGGATTTGATAGAGAAAATAATTAGTTTTATCTCTTCTGTATTCACTATTCCGTTTCTGTTTGATGATAAATAATTTTTTAAATTATTTTGTAAAGAAAACAAAATTAAAATTGGTTACGGAAGTGGCCTAAAAAATAATAATTTTCAAACTATATAGTTGTGATAAATGTAATTTCTAGATAAAATACCTTTTTTTATTTGCTATTTTCTAGAGTTGTGATTTAATTTAATGCGTAGTATTTTTAAGAAATATTCCTTTTATGCTTTAATTGTTAAGAATTTAGTAGCATTATGCAATTAAAATTCATTGCCTTTTATCAATGTTTCTATTCTATATTTTAAAAAATATTCTATTTTAAATGACTAAATCATTATTTGAATTATAATATTGGTGTTAATGATTGTTGTTTTATTTTTATTAGTTGAAATTTGTGCGAAGTCTGTCTTTACGGTTGTAGCTATCAACGCGGGATTCGTGGTAGCTGTTATTTTTAATACACTAAATTGATTTATAAAGTATAATATAAAAATGTATATAATAAAATTAATATTATGATTAATAACATAATATTTCATGTATTTAAACAAATCTAATCTCACATTTTCGTATACACGCCTCGAGGTATGTATCTGCCTTTTTAATAAAAAAAAAAACACCTCCCGGTATGTTGACATGTCATAATAATAACCTCAAAAAGATTTCGACAGCTTGTCCTACTTGTTATTTGCCAATTTTCTATATTTCAATTCCCATATTTAATGAAAAGGATGGCCAATCTACGTAAATACATCGGTAAGTTTATAAAACATTTACGACAATAATAAATTTACGTTTCTGTACATATTTGCGACTTTTTATCTAGATATCGGAGCGAATCTTACGGATGATATGTATCAAGGCATTTACAATAGATCTAAGAAACACGAGCCCGATTTGGACAATGTTTTGGAGAGAAGTTGGAAGGGTGGTTTGGATAAAATTATTTTAACTGGTGGCAGTCTCTCTGACGCTGGAGAAGCACTTAAACTTGCTAATACCGATTGTAAGTTATAACTTTATGATTAAACTTACTTAAATTAACAATAAATCGTGTTTTAAAATGAAATTCTTATCTACAGCTCGTCTCTACTCGACTGTGGGTTGTCATCCTACTAGGTGCACAGAATTCACAACAAATCCTGAAGAATACCTTCAAGAGCTCCGTAATCTGATTAAATATGGTGGACAAAAAATCGTAGCTATTGGCGAATGTGGGCTTGATTATGAGAGATTACATTTTTGTGAAAAAGAAACACAACTAATGTATATATCTTTTCTCTACCTGGACTAATATATATTGTTACATTTTATTTATTTATTATTATTTTTAATCATATATTTATTCTTATTTTAGTAGTATATGTATGCGTGTATTTATGTATATATATTTTTAGAACTATATATATATTCTTCATTTGTATATATTATTCGCGATTTACAACCTTAAGGTTGGTTGCCTGGTAGAGATCAATACGCCGCCTTTTGTTTTTTATTTTCTTTTAATTTGTGCAATAAAGAGTTATTATTATTATATAATACTGATTTGTGCAGCGAACGGCTCATATGTTAATTGTTTATTCCAGATACTTCGAATATCAATTGCAGTTAAGTAAGGAATTCAACTTGCCATTATTCCTACATTGTCGTGGGGCTGCGGATGATTTTGTTGAAATACTTGATAGAAATAAACACAACATAGTCGGTGGTGTGGTACACTCTTTTGATGGAAACAAAATAGCTTTAGAAAAAATTATTAACTTGGGAATGTTTATTGGAATAAATGGTTGGTGAGTTTATGCTGTATTTGAATATTTTCTTCTTTTACTGGCCTCAGATGTTTAATGAAGAGAATTCTGTCAATGTTGAGTATACCGGCAAGAAATTATAAAAACAAAAAACAATCCTACTTGAGCATTAATAATAATAAAAGCTGCAATTGTAATAAATTATTTAACACATATTTAAGATAAATGATTTCTAAACATTTATTCTTTTAACTACATTTAAATTCTAAAACTAGAATAAAAATATAAGTCCTAACTTGTTATTGTAACAAATGTATGCTCCTATCATTAGTACTGAGTGCCCAAAGTACTTTAATAAGTTACATTCGTACCAGTAGAAGTTTTTATGAGATTTGTTCTAATTCTTCAATTATCTTGTTTAAAAGTTAAGTTGCTCACCTGTGACTTCAGATTGAGGTTTTCTACAACTACCCACCACCTATACATTATTACTAAATATTCAACATCTACCCCAAATTATTATACAAAACAATAAATATTAGGTTTGTATCTTTTATGATAATACCAATATCAAAAGCAATCTTGAGTGCCACTTCAGCGACTCTTGTATTTTTTTTAACAGTTCCTTAAGAACGCAAGAAAACCTGGAAGTAGCAACCTGCGTGCCCAAAGACAGATTGATGCTTGAAACTGATTCTCCATGGTGCGAGATAAAAGCATCACATGCTGGTTTCAAACATGTCAAAACCAAGTTTGAAACTGTGAAGAAGGAAAAATATACAGTTGGCACTGAAACGCTGGTTAAAGGGAGAAATGAACCTGTCAATATTATGTAAGTTCCTTGTGATATTGAAAAATAACAAGTGGATTGGTTATGGTGGTTTAAACTAGTTTGTAGTTCCATTTTCAAACACTTTCAGTCTAGTTTTAGACAGCTCGAGACAGTATCAAATAAAATCGTTAAAACCCATACATCACTGAATTCATCTATTTTCATGTAGATGTAAAAATAATAACATTACCATGGATGTTTTTGTTGATAAATGCATTTCCTCATTTCAGACAAGTCCTTGAGATCCTAGCTGCATTAAGAAATGAAAGTGTGGACGATCTCGCCTCTACTATTTACTGTAATACTAATAAATTATTTTTTTCTAATAGATAAGGGTTATGTAATTAAAATAATTTATACTCTAATTTTTTTTTTCTTTAACTATTAGGCATCCTTCTGACCCAGACTTCCTTCCTTTTCCTTCTTTCAAGAATTTAACTTTTTTTTTATGCGATTTGGGAAATAAAGGACGAAGGATAAGTGAAGAAAGGAGGTATTGTTGTATATAAAAAAAACAACTTCCTATAATATAATACATAATCACTAACGATATTTTATTGTGACTTAATTTAATTTTTTTACATTACACATACAACATACAATTCCATAAAACTCGAAATGGTAAGAAAAATATTTAATTTTTTATTCATTATAAAACTAGAGAACAAAATAATCGAATCACGTTTGAATTCAGTTATTTTGTCAAAATTAACATATTCAATTTTCATATGGATGTTTTCATAATTTATTGAAGCAAAAATTTCATGCCTTTATTTTTTTTTAACGTATTTACTATTTACGTGTCTCGATTTATTTATCTACGAGTTAAATAAATAATAGATTATTATTTATTAATTAAAAATATTGTCAAAACGTGACTCCTTGATAAAATACTTAATTTCAAAAAATAAAGAAAAAATAACACAAAAAGCGAGATAAATAATGTATTTAAAAAATTCAATATAAAGTATTTTTTAAAAATACACCCAGATATTTGATAAAACATTTTTTTAAAAAAAGTACAGCTATCCCTTACAAAGAGTTTCTCTTGTTATATTTATTACGGAATAAATATACTGAATACATCTTTTATTAATGGCCTCGGATGTCTAATAAAGACAATTCCGCCCGTGTCGAGTATTCAGGCGATGACCCGACAGAATACATACCATATGTAAATCATATTATTCTAAGTCAAACATTCATTTTTGAAATTGGAATATCAAAAATGCTGACACCCGAGGCTTGCAAATATGAAAAAGAGTATATTAAGATTTTTAAAAAGACACTATATTGGTGTATATTTACTTGGACACCCAAACAAAGGCTAAGCGATTCACCTTCACAAAACGCGTGTATTATAAAAGTGCTTATAACATTATATTAGACCCAACAACGTTTTAAAAATCAAAGAAACTACTGAAAAAAACAATCTTCGCCACACGAACTTATTTGTTGAATCACCCGTGGAAAGAACAATAATCATATAGTTTAATAAAATTAAATGCATTTGTTGACGGAATGTAGATTCAAATAATACTTGTCATGGAATTAATTACAAATGCGTCAGATGCTTCATCTTTATCTCCATGAACTCTGCCTACCCCGAAAGACATGAGCGTGAACTTAAAATCCTTGAAGGTAACAACAATGATTCTCCCATCCGCCATTATTTAAACTATAGAATGCATGGATAATTTTACGTATAAACGAGCGCCCTCTCAACCAAATATAATTCACGTTCTAAATAAATATATAAACTATAAAATTGTAATTGATTTAAATCAGAATATATATTTAAATTAAAAAAAAACAATAAAGAAAGGGCTCTATAACATATACGAAATTTTAAAAAATGCATTTAAAGTAATTTTACTGAATAAAAATAAAACTAAACAATGCATCAATCACACTTCCACTAGAACACATTATTATAAATTCCTGAACACATAACTGTAATTACTTGAAGGTAGTTTTCAAAATTGCAAAAAGCCCTTTCCTCTTTGTGCATTGACATATATCACATCGTATGATTATTACATATAAAAATTGCACTAGAAAATTACTACAGAGCGTCAAGTACGAGTTTTATACTATATTATTAGTTTAAGACACTCCAGCTGTCATTTCTTGATACAATAATGACAGCTGAGCGTCCTAAACTTGTCTACTTTAAAATAATATAGCCTAAAACTCACTACTCACCGTATTATAGGCATAGTATAAAGAATTTTTTCGCATTAGAAAGAGATAGAAGACTGACAATTCCAGTTAAGTAGCCAGTTATAATGACAGATGTCTAAAGGCAATTCTGTTAATATCAAGCATTTGGACAACAGCCCAACTATATAGATTACTTGTTAATTGTTAAAAAAACCATGTCATTTTTGTATGTAATAATCACACATATAAAATTACTTAACATTTAATCAAGTATTTATAAAGTCATATGAACATGATTCTAAATTATAGTATTTCAATTATGTTACAAATCCAAAACTGAGTATCTTAGTATGCAGTTTAAACTATTAGGCCATTTTCCCAGTTCATATCTTCATAAATATTTGCCCAAACGTCTAAGAATGTTAATGTTGAGTTTGTGAAGTTACTGCTGTTCATGGAATTTCAGAGTAAACATGAATCTGATGCCTGACCCAATGCAGATATTCAGTGACACGTGTCCGCGTCACATTGTACGCTAGGTGCGTTTTATCTTGAATATTTTGCGGCGAAAGGTGACCTCTGCAAAAGAAATGAACAGCGCAATTTTATACTACCATATGTTTGACTAACACAATAAATGACATGAACATTTGTCATATACAAGTGTTATTTATAGAGATGTTCCGACTAGTCGGCCACTAGTCGGTAAAGCCGACTATCCGGCCACTATCGTAGTCGGCGACTAATCGGCAAAAAGCGCCGACTATCCGGCTTGTTACTTTGTGTCTATTTCTCAATAAAATGTATGTGTTACTTCCTTGTAAAGAAAACATATTGATGACATTTATCAAACAAAATCAGTAACTTAATTAAAAAACAAATCAACACAATATTTAATGTCATAAATTGCAATACTGCGTGATGATATTTGAAACTATCGTCAAACTAGTGAGCTGCAAAACTCAAAAAATTTTCTTTGTTATTTATATTTCTCTACATGCCAGTAGTTACTGAAATTGCAGCGAATCAGCTGTAAACGAAGCGTCACGGGAATCCTCTAAACCGTAATCGGCTTGGCCGATTAGTCGGCTTATTTACAACCGACTAATCGGCTAGTCGGCCAAAGTCATAATCGGCACATCTCTAGTTATTTATGCTTTATGTGTATTATTGCGTACTTTATTGTAGTTTTCATTTTGTTTTTATAATAATAATAAATACTTTATTGCTTTAAAAAAAAACAAACAATGCTGATACAAATTAAATCATAGGAAACAGATTTACAGCAATTGGCAATCTTATTACTAAAAGTAATTTCCTCCAGACAACCAACTGCCATAGAAGAAGCAGTGTTAGTATCGGACAATGCAATTTAGATAAATAAAATACATAAATATAAGTAAACTAAATACATAATGAACATACACGTATATACAAATATTATTCAGAAGGAGAAAGGTATGGTGATGTAAGTTTAAAGATAAGGAGATATAAAATTTATTCTTTCCAAATAACTCATTAGACATACATTTTGATTCCAATTTCACTTGGCAACTCATTGATTGGGCCGCAAAGGTTATTACCAAAAAATGTAAATATACTCACACAAAGACTTTCTCTCTCAACACCTCCGAACTGATGGTATACAAATTAATAGCAGTATTCTTCATAAATTTCCAACCTTCGGCTGAGTAAGAAGCGACACTGTCCACCAATCCTGGCACATAATCGTCTACTTTAGCTTGGACTATTGGTGCTTTTTCCACAACATATTCCCTTAAGTTTCCATACAATGTAACTGCATTATTAGCTCCCACTATGGCCACATCTCGAGCAAGTTCGATGTAAGGCTTGGAAATGTTAATGGCTTGGTGGTAATAAATAGGCGCATTTTCTTCCAACCAAATGTAACCTTTAGCGGAAGTCGAAAGGGATTTCCTCCAGACATGTTGGGTTTGTTCTAGAATACCTAAGTCGTTTAACAGGCGGCCTGTTACACTCTCTGTGAATAGGAAAATACATTAACATCAAAAAATTTTGTCACATAAAACTTTTAGATTGAAGATTTCAGAAAGGCATATAATGGTAAGAAATCACAAGCATCATGTCAATCATAGCATATACAATAAAATGCTAAGACAAAATTGATTAGTGAAATAATTGGATACTCACTGGGGAATTCACCACCAGCTTTGGAGACATCGACAACGATCACAGCACCGATAGTGAAGAGGAGGAAGAAGCTCGCCCAGAACCATGGGAATCCTTTGCGAGATTTACGTGGTTTATTAATTTTTCGCGCCATGACTTCCTAGAATAATTTATATACATATGTGTGAGATAAGATAATAACACTAATAAATACATATAACATTCGGGGACCCTGATTAAGTCCAGGACTTTCACGTAACAGATTCACGAGACTTCTGTACCACAGAGACCACCAATATGTTTTAATAGCATTGAATCTAAAATAATGTACTAAGAGACTACCTAATAGAAAATAAATATATTATTGAGTTGCTCCAAAGTAAAACCTCCATAACCTCTGAACTTTTATTTGTATATATATTTCACATATAGTAACTAGCCTGGTATATGGCCACACACTGACTAATGTTTAACTAGAATTAATATCTCCCTTAGTCAACTGTCTCAAACACTGTATACATGCTCCTAAGTTCTACATAAAACAAATAACAATGTTTATAAGATTTACATCAGTATACGAGTTCCATGTTTATGATAAAATGTAATTTAGTATAAATAGAGTGATAAGGCGACACATGTCATTCATAAAATTACACTCCACTATCAATCCTAAATAGGTAATACTTAAACAACAATAAAGATAATAGTAGTAAATCTGTTATATCAGAAATTTGATAGCTCAACTGTGTGTGAACATTTGATGTAGAGAGAGGATTGAATTAAAAAAACCAAACTAATCACTAGTGTGTATTTTTGTTGGAGAATAGATAGATGTCTAATGAAGACAATTCTGCCAATGTCGAATGTTAAAAAAAAAATTCTAAACGTCACAATTACTAAGTCTTCAACTACTTTAGTTATTTCATTCCAATACAAATCAAAACGTATAGTTTTCAAATACAAGGAAGATGAGGCTCGAGTTAACAACGACGTGATAATATCACGACCTCGGCAGAGGTTAATTGTTTAACGCTTTGTAATCGTTAAAAGTTTACTTGTTTCTCCTTTATTCCATTTCAGTATAGTAAAATAAAATCTCAAATTCATGGCTTCTTTTACAAGTTCACGTGAATTCATGTGTTATATTATTTTAAATGATGTATGTAAATCAATGTTTCTCTGTAAATTTCAGAGTTATTAACAATTATAACAAAACTTTGTACCTAATAGAAACGTTTAATTGATAGAATATACAGTGTATAAAGATTTAAACCACGTTTAATATAGTACAAAAAAAAACACAATGAGAAGATATTTTTCAATCACAAAAAATCACCTCCCGCGAACAAACGCACCACGAACTCACAGAAATAACGGATATAACACTTTTTATTTTACAGTTAACTTGTACGAACGATATGTTTGCTCATTTAAAAGCAGTTTTTCTACTTTTATTTATCAATAAATCCAATGGAAAGTTTTCACTTTATTCACGTATTTAATTGCGTATTATGTTTTGGAAAACCAACTTATCACGGTGGTTAAAAACAATTAATTATTAAACACTATATCCGATAATAAATTCAACATTTCATACGTACTTTATAATAAAGTCTTCTTTTATAAAATTAAAAACTCGCGAAACCACAAAAAAAATTCGACCCAAGTGGAAGATGTCGACGAATCGCTAACAAATTAACACGACTAAATTAAAAAGTGAAGGCGTTTCTACATAGTACACCCCGTCCCGCTCACTCGGGTCAAGGTTCACACGTCACTGACACGCGTCAGTCCACTTTTGACAGATAGATAACCGTTTCAAATTTGCAGTCTTATATAAGTGCAGTGTTGCTAGTTCACAAAATTAAAAGTTGTATTTCGAAATAGTTATTTGATACTACTTTCTATAGACGGATTTGGTTTAAATTTACAACACTATCACCTTGATAAGATAAAGTCACTATGTTGTGGGTCAATAAAGATAAAAACAAGGATCTATATTTCTAGATTTGTTAAATTATGCATAAAAATATACAATAAAATAAATCTAACCTGGCATATTTTATTTGCTTTAATTATTGCTTCATCTTTCTTTTTTCCTTTCAACGCATCTGTGCATACATCTTGATACTGTGCGATAGTTGTATTCAAAGACTTTACCTTCAGTCTTTTGGTAATGGTATCCCAATTTTTAACTAAACAAATATTATTAATAATTAATTACTTTTTAAAAATTTAAATCTATCAATTAAAACATACTTACATATATAAGACAATAAAGTAGCAGATTGTTTGCTACATCTCAGAAACAGTTGTTTCCATGACGCGTTGCATGTATCATCTCGTTCCAAACAATCAATTAAACATTCAATTAAAACAGTGTTGTATTTATCTAAATTATTGCATTCAATGTATTGATTGGGCAACTTTTTCATTAGTTGATTAAATGTTACTTGCAGTTTATTGCTATTATTTTTAAAGAATACTTCCTAAAAATATTAAAATAGAAAATAAGTCACTATATATAACATAATAATAATAAGTTTGCAAATAACTGTGGACTTAGGCCCTATTTCTTTTGTAATACATGCCTTAATCTTAGTTAACTGCTTAATAAGGTCACTTGAGAGCTCCTTAGAAACGTTCCTCTTTCCATTAATACTATCAAATAAACTAAGCAATTCCTCCTGGCTAACATTTAATGTCTGCATTTTAACATGTGCATCCACTAAATTAGTTATGTATGACATTATGTATTTAGTATAGTTTTTCATTTCGATGATCGGAAGGAATAATTCTTGCCACACTGTAACAATAAGACATCATAATCCTCCCTTTATATATTATTATTGAGTTATGATATATATTATATTCTCAAACATTCACTAAAGATACCAATAAAATTGCTTATCTAACTTTAGATTGGGGTTATCAATCCCGGGATCATATCTTGAGTTTTTAGTTCACTATACTTTTCTCCATCAATAACACTTTATCTTTAGCACATACATACCTTTCAACCCGACATTGAAATTCTTGTACCCCCCTTGTCCGAAAGCCCACAATAACGTAAGCCCAATGGGTGGTCGATTTTGATAAGAGTTTCTCAAATTGATACTCTTCAATATGGAAGCCTCACAGAAATCAGGGTACTCATGAGCTAATAGCTGCAACAGTAATCTATAACCGTTTACCCATTGTCCTGCTGTTGAAAATCAGTTCTTATTAATGGTTTTTAAAAAATATATTGCATTTATTGTTTTTTTTATTATTTTATGTACAGGCTATGATTGACGAGTTTTTTGTGGTATTCTTCTCGTCATATGCCTTTCTGAAGCCATTATAGAGTCTGATGATTAGCAAGGCCACGGCTTTAGTGCCTATGCTAATTAACGATTTACATTCATTTCATATATTTATCTATCATCCTAATTTGCATCACCCGCTACCTTAAGACAATCAGTTGTCAGGAAATATAACAAATCTTTGCTACCATATACTTGCACTGTAACATTTTGTTGTAACAAGTTGTAACAATAATAATAAATGATTTATTGTCTTGAAAAAATCAACATAGGGAATTGATGAACTTATAAATTTCAAAGTTTAAACCCGGTCTTTTCATTTTATGAGCTAACTAGAGCTTGACTATAGAGACTTATTGGAGAAATCAGTGTGGCCTTCAGGCAGAACAGTTTGGAGACACTGACTCTGTACAGTTTTGTAAAAATTCAAATATATATATTTATAACTCTAAATAAAATTTGTTTCTTTTGTAAAGTGTGAAGATCACCTTTACATTTGAACCACTTCAAAATATCCATTTTTTTAAGCGTTTTTTTTTTGTATTTCAGATATATTAGTTTAGAAAATACATTTTGTTACTAAATAGATATAATAATAAATAAATTACCTCTGCTCATGTCATTAGCAACAGCAGTGAGTGTGACATCAAAGAATATTTGGCAATTTGCTTTTCCTGCATCTTGCAACATTTTCACCAAAATATCTTTAACATTTGTTGGCAACACGCAAAGGGGATAAGCTGGGGGATGTTTTGAAAAAGTAGGATCCTCTACTTCAATTTGTGTTTTGGAATTTAAATAGTAAGCAAGTTCTTTGAGCCACACTAAGGGTGCGTTTGAAAATCTGCTTTTGTTAGAAGTTATAACAAAGGACAAATCGTTGGGATCGATCTGAAAAGAAAGAAAACCATTTTTAAGTGAAAAGATACTAGTTTCTGTGTTAAATGTTAAAGGTGTGTAATGGCTGGACGAAGGACAGAACGTGCCGTTACATATAATATTTCTTATTCAAAAAGCATAATAATACTCACGGCTTGTAAGGCTGCATCCAATGTTTTTACAGTTTTAGCTTTAAGTGGCTCAGACTTTTTCTCCACCTTGCTTTTTTTATTTTTACCCCCATTTTTTTTAACATCTCCATCTAAACCATTATTCCGGTTAGAAACTAAAATATTAAGTATATGTAAATATATTTTGAAATGTAAATTGAGTTATTCAATTTTGTAAATAAATAACAACTCACTGTCTTCCAATTTACCGCCGTTCCTCCTCTCATCCTTTTTAACTTTTCCATTTTTTTCCTTTTTACCTTTCCCAACGACTTCCCACTGGCCGCTAGACATTGTAAACTAAAAATAATGGTACTTTTATTTTAAAAAAGCTAATATTTTAAGGAGACAAATAGAGAAAGTGCAGATAACACGTCAAAAACAAAATGTGTCGAACGAGGAATGTCAAAAACAAAGGACAAATTATTCCTATTGGTTCAAAAATTCCACTCGGACAAGACGTGGCCTAACAATTATGACCAGATTAAAAAATAAACTAAAAACTACTAAAATGAATTTAAATTTCAATTGCTTTATTATATGATGTAATAAACATTTAATATTGTAGATTAAATTAAATCAAAGAATAGAGTTAAATTATTTAAAAAATGCAAATTAATGTGGCATTATAAAATTTTTCACTTCACTATTGAGAATTGAAAAACTGTCATTTCATCTCTATTATTTTCTTCAGGTTTTTCTTGTGACTCGCGTTCGCGTACGTTAATTCTAATAAATGTGTCAGTAAACAAATTTTTTGTGCTTTACTAAAGTGTGTGACATTAATATAATAAACAAATATGACAAGTAGGGATGATATAATACCGTTTCCACCTTCAGAATCAATAAATGCGTTAAGAGAAAGAGTATTTTTCTCAGCTCGAGATGGAATGACCTTAACCCTATATGCTTTATTACATGAAAAGAATGCTGCAGAAATAGATGATCTATTAAATAATGTGAGTATTCATTTAATAATACATTCACTTTAACATATTTGTTACAATCTCTGACAATTCATTTTGCAATACAGCACTGCAATCACGCATTTTTCTATTTTTATCATATAAATCAGAAAGTGTTTTGCGCGTAATCTACGTTTAATCACGCGTAAATCAGTTAACGTGATGCCAGTATATAGAATACGTGTGCTTTTCGCCAAATAACCTTGGAAACATCTGATTTTAGATATCAAAACAAACATTGGTTTTAATTTGTACGTATAGATGGGTAATCGACATGTCATTGAACTTGAATGTTTATTTTTAATACCAATACACATTTTTATACAAATAAACGCATTTTGTTTGCTTTTTATTTTAAATGAAATTTGAAGCATTTTTATTATAATATTATATATTTATAGTTTGATATACTGACTCATATGAATACATGGCGATTACATCTTCTAAAATAGTAATCAAATTTCTCACCTTATAGTCATTCTTATACATATAAAAGTTGTCATTTGTTTTGATTTTACAAAAAGAAATATTAAATATACATAAAAAAATCTATACATATATACCTTTATATAGTATATTGTACTATTATCATGTTTACTTTGATTATTTTAAAGTAAAAGTTTGTCTAACAATGTATATATAAGTATATATTTTACATATAATGAAGCCATGTACTAGCTTAAGTTGTATGAGTTGAAAAAACAAACCAGTTCAAAAATAGAATGTACAACATTTTTAAAAAATTTAAATTCAAATTAAAACAAAAGAAATAAGCTAATTCAACACAGTTAAATCTCCCCCTCCCTTTACTTTCCAGTTAGAAATATTTTATATACCTGTATATGACTGACTGAATTGTTACTTCATTGGTAAAACATTTTATATACATAAAGTAATAATTATTGGACTGTTTATGTGTTACAATTGTTATTGATGTGCCACTGTCATGATAAATAATTTACAAAAATTCCAGGATTTGTGCCACCAAGGAATAAAATGCACACCGCTCATAGTCGCAGCAAGAAATGGAAAGGAAGGGTCTGTCAGAATTATACTTGAAAAATTTCAACCTCTAGTTAAATTGGAGCTAGAAGGCACAGTCAAATTTGATGAATATGTAATTGAAGGTATGTACTGGATTTTTGTTTTTCTTTACTTAAATTAATTGTTTAGGAAATACTTAATATTTTTGAGGAATTGAAGGAAGTGCCAATGGCCAATTAAAATTAAGAAAAATAAACAAAGACATTGACTTCGTTTTTTTTTACAACCAAAACATTCTATATTTAAATTTGAAAAGAGAAAGCTTCCACTATTAAAGACAAAGAAATGTCTGGAGTCGTTGGTTGTTCAATGGAAGCATGTTTCTTTTGGATACATGCCAAAATTGCCTTTGTCTCATGCCGATGATTTGCCTACGTTGTATTGGACTTGCGGGAATGTGAAACGCAGTTTTAAATTATGCCTTTATTTTTATTGGAAGTGGAATCCCGGATAATAAAAAATGTAGGCCTAGGTCATACTTTGACCTGTTTTTTTTTAACTGATTTTATTCAATTAGATATACAATAGTAAATATAGGTTAGCATTTGCCATGTAAAATATGCAAATACCAGTAAAACATAGGTCAGTTTCCCCATATTTAGGGAAAAATAATATAAATTATGGGTAAAATTATAAATAAATAAGTAACACTCTAACTGTCACTATCAGATTTTTAAATAGTTCTACATTTCAATGCCAATTTTAAAAATGGAATCACACAGCTCTGAATGTTTGTCCTTTTGAGACAAGAGAATTATTGTCATTCAGTATTGCCATGAATCAGACTTGTATATGACCAGCGTAATGATATAATTTGTCAAGTTTTAAGAACAGCTGACAATGTCTTTAATTCTGCATAATTTTGGCTCACGTGATTAATACATGTATTTATATGAAAACAAAGCTTGAACTCTGTTGTTTCTGGATTATTATAGTTTATTAAGTGCTATATTTATAATGACTTCTAGTTCTACATATTATTTTTATTATCAAAATAAAGTATTTCATAATGTTTTATGTTTATTATAGTATTTATTTTGATAATTTGAATATGATAGCTTCAAGGCTTTGTAATTGAAATTATAGTTTGTAGGCAGGCAAATTAAGAAGTTTTAAGTTGACCAGTTAAGTGTTGCCAGGGTATACCTAGAGGAGAGGCTTAATAAATAGTTGTGTACCATATCCTTTTCTCTTTTTTACTTAAGGTTACAATACACAACATTACGGGATTACAGGAGCAACGGCCCTCTGGTGTGCGGCGGGGGCCGGCCATCTAGGAATTGTGAAACGCCTTGTCAGAGCTGGAGCTAATGTTAATCATGCAACTAAGACCTTGAGCACACCACTGCGGGCGGCGTGCTTTGATGGCCGATTAGATATTGTTAAATATTTAGTGAGGCATGGTGCTGATATACATAAAGCTAATAAGTTTAATAATACGTGTCTTATGATTTCTGCTTATAAAGGACATATTGATGTTGTGAGTTTTGTTTTATGTTCATTTTTTTTTTATTTTGAAGTCAGTAAGTCGTGGGGTTTGAACTGTACAGTATAGTTGACTCAGTGTTGCCATTTTATTAATTTTTTTTAATTTAATTATTTTTAGCTTGTTTCTTTAGGTCATATATTTGAAATCAGTAAATTTTGGGATTGAAAGTGTACAGTGTAGTTTTTTTTTTTTTTTTTTTTTTTTTTTTTTTTATTGATAGCCCAACATGTGACCACCCTCCGCCTGATGTTAAGCTAGAGTGCGGTCCATGAGTGGAATCAACTGTTACTACGGACATATGTCCGCGCGCAACAGTCGACTCCACTATGCCGGCTTGAGGAGACGAATGTGCTCTATCCAAAGTGACAGGGCACACTCCTCTCGTTATCCCGGCTACTTCCAAGCTGATCCCGAAACGCGACTAGGTCACTTCACGGGCGTTCCGCTTGAAAGTGGTGGTACTTCCCCAGGACGGCATACTGGGCTAATGCCATCTTCAGTCTGCCTACCACTCTTTGTGTGCCTATATTATTATACTATAGGCATTGAGCGACCAAAGTACATATAACAAAGTTACATTGGTACCGGCTTAATTTTTGAGAGATTCGAACACGGGGTCTCTCGACCGCGAGTCCGCACCCTCAACCACTAGGCCACGGCCGCTCTCGTAGTTGGCTCAGTGCTGCAATTAGATTTTATTAAGTTTTGCCTTTATTAATTTATTTATTATTAATTATTTATATTTGTGTCTAGATTTAGATGTTGGAGAGAACAATTCTTCATATAGCTTTTTTTTATAATGGCACGTCATGTGACTGCATCCCGTTTGATGTTAAGTCAGAGTGCAGTCCATAAACGGATGCATCTGCTATCTGCAGAAATAGCAGCTTAGCGAGATGCCTCTTCACACTGCATTTAAAAGATCCCAGATTATACTGTATTTATTTGTTTTTGTAGGTAAATTTTTTAATAGACAGTGGTGCTAGAGTCGATGATAGGGCGCTGTGTGGGGCGACTGCGTTGCACTTTGCGGCAGAATGCGGTCACGCGGCCGTCGTGCAGATGTTACTGGACCATGGTGCTAAGATATTGAAGAATGATAATGGTATTGTGGCTTTGCGTGGTTACTCTACACCAGTGCGTGTTGTAATTATTATGATAATTCGTGCGTTACAGCCCTTCTAAATGAATGAAAGTGTACTCAGTATGGGCCGTGTAGTAATCTACGAACTATAAGAGATAATTTAAAAGCATTTTTAATATAAATCATATTATTCAATTAGTGAATTTATTGGTGACATACTTAAATAATTATGACTTTATAGTGGGGTTGACATAGTAATTTGGATATTAAATATTTGAATGTTATTTGTACTTTTGTAAAAATTTGAGATACTTACTAACATTCTCTATATTCTATTCTGTTAATTGATTCGGATTATTCTTATTGGAACACTTGCGAGTTGTCAAAATACAATTTTACTTAATAATATGCAGTAAATAGCGCCTTGTTCACTTCAACAATAGATATAATAATATTAAGTACTAGACATTAGTTTTCATAGTAATTTGCAGCTTCATTCAGAATGTAAAATGCTTTGTTAACTAATATTTGTTTTATATGTGTTTCAAATTCTAAATCATTCAACGTTACATCAAGGTCTATGTTACTAACCAATATGGCAAATAAATAAATTTGTATTTGATGTTTTTAGGCATGTCACCCCTACATTGTGCGGCTGAGAGGGCTCGAGATGCGGTCGTAGATATTTTAGCTATCAGACCCGAGGTTGATAGGTTAGATGCAATACAAAGTTATGAACTGTTGGGTGCATCTTTTGCTAATGACAAAGAATATTATTGTTTAAGGGTAAGTTTAAAAATAATGTTTGCATGAATAATTCATATTTAAGGGTAGATATATATAAATTAGAATTTAATATATTTTTTAATATTTTTAATTTAATTTAGTATAAATTTACATATATTAAAAGTGTGCTTAGATTCAAATTCGTATATTCTGATTGTTTTTATATGATGTGTTTAATTAAAAAACCGAATGTGTTCATACTTTTTAGTGGTTGGCAGCAAACTTAGATTCAAATTAGTAGTTTTCAATTGTTTTTATCTTGGAGAACTAATTTTGGTTACAAATTTCTTTTCAGAAAGCATATTTATACTTACACACGTCAATGATGATGAGAAATAATGAAACGTTCGGGCTCTTTCCGAAGGTGCCGCTGCCGCCTGTCCCTGCTTATGACAATTGGGAGGAATCTGTTACTTTAGAAGTAAGTGTTTGTTAATAAACTGCACTAAATGTTAAGAACTTTTGTGAGCTTCATAGTAGCTCAAAGAGGATTAAAGAAAGTGCTAGAGTTATGTCTAACTTCTAGAAGATACTTGTATGCGATGTTGATATATGCTTGCAAGGTCTACTGACTGAGGTCCATTACAGAGTCATCACTCCTGTATAGATTCACTGGTCAAAACTCACTCTGCCATACGAAACAAAATAGACCAATCACACGCTTGGGTCATGGTGTGATTTTTAACCAATCATAATAATCCACTGTAACTGTCTATTGTTTCTCGTTATAAATTATTATTACCGTATAAAATGAAATATATGCCCCTGAAACTCCACGGTTTCTTAAGTATATGGATATGAAAATCTAATGATTGTATAATATACTATCTGTTGCCAGCGATTTCGTTCGCGTAGTAATGAAGATATAAAGTACTATGAAGTTTACATTTTAACATAAAAAAGTAGTTATTGTGACATGGTGTGGCTGACTTTTTTTTGTAGATATTGATGTCCTCTATAAAACTGTTGTACATCACTTTGCTCTATTGTCGATGATTTCCGCAGCGTACGCAATATAATGATTTTTTTCTGTATGTTTTCACATTTTGAGTTACATGTTCATCAGGGATAATGTAGGATTCTAATGGCAAAAGAATTTTTCAAATCAGTCCATTAGTTTTGGAGCCTATTCAATACATACAAACAAACAATCAAATGTTTCCTCTTTATTATACTAGTATAGATATGTTTTTAATTTGTACAGGACATAGAAAGACTGCTGGGTAATGCACATGCGTTGCACATGGAGGGACTTACTATTAGAGAGAGGATATTGGGGCGATCATGCCCCGACTTGCCCCACCCCATCGTGTTTAGAGGCGCGGTGTTCGCTGACGAGGCGAGGTTTGACAAATGCTTGAATTTATGGAAACATGCGTTGGTGCTGCGGCAGGAGAACGATGTGAGTTACTCATGATTTTTACTATACTATATTAAGTGACAATTGTTTTTTTAACTTTTAACTGTGGATGTTCTTTTTTTTTTTTGCCACACCACCACGGACTCGCGGCCACACGGACAGATATATTTCAAGGTCAAATTAATTAAAATTATTACTTTTATTATTATCTAGAGATCAGATTTGTCAATATATTTAATCAAACTTATTTATTTATTTATATATATTAAGTAATTTAACATTTTAAGGCATGTTTTGTTTTAAATTAACATGAAAATTGCAAACTGCGAGCGGCTTGTGAAACCGCATTTCCATGCTGGAAAGGTTAATATGATTTATAGCTGATTATTTTTTCTTTGTTATTATATGACTAAGTAGTTTCATTGATTAATTGATTCAATTTAAAAAGAAAACTGACTTAACCTGGAGTGATGTCTTTTAGATGTCAGATTGCAGAAGGCCAGTCGTCATAAACATTAGGTGGAGTGAAATGAAATGAAATTCGATTATTAGGATAGGCACTAAAGGCGTGCACTTGCTTGTCATTAGACTCTACCATGACTTCGGAAAGGCGTATGACGAGAATAATACTACAAGAAACTTGTCAATCATAGCCTGTACATAAATTGCAGTGTGATTATATGCTAAGCTACTATGTATAGATTTATTTATGGTACTGGGTGAATGTAGTGTTTTGTTTGTTACAGGTAGCACTAACAAAGGATTTGTTAAGATTTGCACAGGTGTTCTCGCAAATGATTCACATTGGCGTCGACTTACCTTTAGCAGATGTAAGTATGTTTAGTTATGAATTCTAGTGCAATAGTTAACACGCTGATATGCAAAGAACTCTTAACTATGCTATTGGTTGTTTTTGCAGGTCCATTTCGTATTACAAGCATGTTCAAAGGAGATTGAGAGGAGTAATCAGAGACTTGAAAGTCCTGGTCCCAATCAGGATGTCGATACATTATATGTAAGTTGCTGGCTATGGTTAGCTAGCTCTGATCCTTTATAACTAACTAAAAAGATAACATCTGCGTTTAAAGGAAATTATTTAAAATTATTTTGCTTCACGTATCCTGATGATGCCACGTGAAGTGGCGAAACGCGTCGAGACAAATTATTGAATGTTGTAGCGAGAATTATAAGCAAAATAATTTCCTTTAATATAGATTTCCGCAAAGTAACGCCTGAAACAACCAATTACATCTGCTTTTGATTAATATTTATTTATTTATATTATATATTGCCTGCTACTAAGCTACTGTTATGGTAATCGAGATGTGTCAGTCCACAATTGTGTAAAGCACACATCCCTAGTGCCTCATAAACTTTCCCTGATTGGTCAATAAATGTTGTCTATTACTTGTCGTCTGTCAAGTTAGAATAATGATAAGAAGGGAACACGTGGTAATATTTGTGCTCTTTTCAGGATGAATATGAAAATAATATACGTACGGCGTTGTATCTAGCTTCAGTCGCCTCCAGACTTCTAGAAGATGATCATATACCTAAGGTGAGTTAGGTTATTAAAAAGACTAAATTTTTTTAACACTAGAGGTCGCTGCGAAGTTACTACATGTATAACGTTATCATGTTACAACATCTTCTCTCCTACAATTAGTAAAATTGCATAAAAGATGACATAGTGGGAGCGACAGTGTTAGTTACTATGATTAATTATATATTTATTATTATTTGATGTATATGTATGCGTATATTTTTTGTAATATATATTTAGGATTATTTATATCTTTATTATTCATTCGTATATGTTATTTTGTTTTTTTTTTGCACCCTATCATTTAATTCGCGATTTACTACCCTAAAGTTGGTTGCCTAGTAGAGATCACTGCTCACTGCTCAGTGATAAGGCCGCCTTTTGTTTTTTTTTATTTTTTAATTTCTTCTGTTCTTTTAATTTGTCCAATAAAGAGTTTTTATTATGATTCTTTTATAATAAACTTTCAGTGTATCTCAACGGCTGTGAAGAAGGAGTTGTTCGGAATGAGAAATATGCGCAATAAGTCCGAGCAGACATTGTTACATCTGGCTGTCGACAGGCAGATGCCTGTAGACGATTTTCACACGAGTGATATTTGTCGGTGAGTAACCTCCCTATTATTGGTTTGATTTGACGATATGGATCATCTATTTTTGATGAACGTTATCAAAACTGTATTGGTTGTAAGGCTTCAAAGTGTTGAATCAAGTTAATTAATATATTTTCAATTGGTTTCGTAATAGTTTCGTAATAAAAATAAGGTTGTGGAGGGGTGAGGGGTAAGGGGAAGGGGGCTGCGGTACTGTGGTCTTATTTCTAGACTGTGGTCTTAAATTGAAATATGAAAGCAAGCAATAACTCATGATTATAATTATATGATATGAATTAATTCATGATTATATTATTAAATTAACCCATTACTTCCCACTGTCCTATTTTTAGGACGCTATATTCAATTTTTTTTTAACCTATTAAGAGATTTATTTTTTATTGTTTCTGATGAAATATAATTTCCATTGTCATATTTTATAGGACAGGCTAGCTCAGCGTTAAAGATTTTTTTAAAATTTTTTTTGGTCATATTATTTTTTCTTAACGTATTATGAACTTAATTTAAAGATTTCACCAAAAAATCCAATGTTTTCGACGCTTGGGAAGTAATGGGTTAAGTTATATTATAATTAAGTAATATTTAGAAATGTAAGACGAATGTGCAGCGCCAAGACAAACCAACACTGGTTTTTGGCGCCAAGGCAACAGATTGTAATATTTATTTAATAATAAACGTTTTATTTATTATTATAGCCAATGCACTTAAATAAAGTTCCTACTTGTATTCACATGATTTGTCTTCTTTTAGGTTCCCTTGTCCGAGGACTGTGAATTTGTTAATAGAATGCGGCTTCAACGTGAATGCGCTGGACGATTTTAGAAGAACACCGCTGCATACTGCGATCATCTCATATCAGTTATATTTTGGTAAGACGCGGGTTGGGTCTAGCCCCCCCTTGAGCTGTCTCCGTACTAAATTTAGCTTATTGCTGCAGGCGAAGACAGACTTGTTGTGGGCGATGCAGTTTGCACCGCAGTAGTTCAATTAATAACAGAGGGCGCTCACATCGACGCGATGGACAATGGCCGTATTACACCTTTGATTGCCTCTTTGGGATGTAAGTAGGGCACGTTTGATTTTCGTCAGCATATATGAGTGTTGCCGGTACTAACATGTTCTGATTTAGGTGTAGTGGAGCCATTATTGAGGATAGCATTGAACCCGCGACTGTCATGTCTGGCTGCGAGCGCGTTGTCCACGCATCGTGTGAAGTATGACATGTCGCAAGTGCCTAAGAGTCTTCACGATTTTCTCGAAATACACGGCGCGTTCTGCACTAATTAGGGTAACAATTGTTTTGATAACGACAGAGGTACTTATAACTTGTTGTGACTAGGAGGTGGTTCTCCTATACGAATATAATTCGAATGTGTGTTCAAATGTTTTATTAGTATTATAATTGGGTAACAATTTTATTCGCACTATATACAGGTTGTTCGGAAAATATATTTTTTAAAGGTCTTGTAATATAAAAATAGGTATTATTATTCAATATAAGTAGGCATTTGTTTTGGGTTTATGGTGTTCTTGTCCTTCTTGTTGCTTTATTTTTAAGTATATACCTTTTTATGTTAATATGGTGTTGTATATAGATTTTTGTTAGGTTCCAAGATGAATACTTCAATCTAGACTAGGGCTCTCCAAACAATGACCTGTTTTAAATCTACAGTAAATTGATCAGAAAATAGTTCCGGACATGAATATATATTGATTATTTAGTATAATTTATTTATCTTTATTCTTCTATAAAAATGTGTGATGAATGATAACCCGGTATTTTTTTCAATTGAAAACTGAAAATATTTTTTGTGCGGCCTCGAGCCTCTATATCTTAAAATTAAACAGTAATGATCAATTTGCCTATTGCCTTAAAATTGAACACACACAAACAATAATTAGCAATCTAATGACTAAAAGTAATTACTTACAAATAACCAATTGTCATAGAAGAAATAGTTTTTATATTTTTAAATTGGGGGCTGTTACCTGACTAGACCAGCCATTCTCAAAGTGGTGTTCCGCGGAACCCTAGGGCTAAAATACTGCAAAAAATACCTACCAAAGGGAAATTATAAGGTTACATCTAAATATTCCAACTAAATATTACGTAATATTACATTGCAATATGATTATTGATCAATACATATAAATCAGTTTTTTATAATTATATTAAGGCTTTTTCCTTCGCCAAAAAAGTTTGAGAACCGCTCGACTAGACATATCAGCATGGTGCCTTACCTAAATATACAAAACTTAAGTAATAGTTGTAAAATAGATTTTTTATTAAAATGACTTTTTCTCTCTCTTAGGTTATACATTTCTGATATATAATATCAATTCTTTAGTGTGGATTTTAGAATTATAAGTAGTTTTTTTTGTATGGAGCGTCTATAGTTCTGCTTTTCACCGATAGGTTGTATTAATTCGTTATATCTGAAAAAAGAAATAGTTGCGTTGTTTTTAAATCTACACCGGAAACGCAAGTTTTGGCAATAACGGCGTAACAGTCAGACGTGACGTTAAACCGAAAAAGGGTATTTTTTAAAATTATATGTAATATGTGTGCCAAAGTTTTTTTTACTAGGACAGAAGGTGCTAGAGTTTGTTGTTTTAAGTAATAAATATATTTTTGCTAAAGACTTTTACATTTATATTTATATATATGTAAAGAATTAAATCAATTCTTGTCTTTTCCGGACAGCCTGTTAATTATTTTCATGACGGTTCAGTGTCTACGCTGAATTAATTCTTGTATGGTATAAAGCTTCGAATTTTGCTCTAAGCAAATGTTGAGAACTTCGAAAGACTGGTGGATCACGTGTTGCCTTTTTTGAGCTTAAGCCTATTGCTAGCTATACGTTATGATTACTTACGTCTATTGGCCGTTTTGACAGCTTGTACTAATGATGTGACTTATTTCAAGTTATCGATAAATATCAATTCGATATAATTTTACAACGTCACTAGTTAATAGTAAAGTACAGTATTTATCCCTTCAAATGAGCGAATAAACGTCAAATCGGCTGTCACGGTGGCTTTATACCACTAAATGGTAGTCAAAGTGACCAATCGGTGCAACCAATGGTGCCTAATTCAAGTGAATACTTCTAGTTTGTTGTCGGCCATGTTTTTTACTGGACCACTGCTGTTTTTGTTCTAGTTTTTTTCTATATACATATATTTTGTTTTAAATGTCTCAATATGGCTCACTTGAATTTATTGTAAATATGTAACTTAGTATTTTAAGTCAAAAATGTGATCTATTTGATAATAAAATAAAATATTTCACTGTAAAAATTAATGTTTTTATTACTATAGTTATAATGTCTAGTTTAGGTCAGTGGTACCCAAAGTTGACTGGGCTCCGACCCATGTAAATTTTCAGTCTTGTGACCCGCCTCTCGATTGTCTTAGAGCAGTGATTCCCAACCTTTTTTTTTGTTGCGGTACACTTAGAATGTGGTTGAGAATCACTGTCTTACAGAAATGGAGGTATAAATATCGGTAATGCTCAGGTTCCCTAAAGCGTAGCCACGGAACTGCTTAATCCTGTTTTATTGGAATGAAAATACAAGCGTTACCAATATAAATGAAGTTCTATTAACACATTCATATTACATTTTAAGGTCCACTTAATGCTCGCTCGCAACGCATAGTTTGGAAATCTCTGGTTTAGCACATTCTATGATAGCTTCTGACAGACAAACATGAGCCTCTAGCTTATGATTAGATTAACTAAATAAATAAAAAGCATAAGTTTTATAGAAATATTCTATTTCCACTATAGTTTTAATTCATAGCCACCGTACTGTTTATAGTGGGCCTTGGTTAAGTTAATTATCTAACAGCAACGGAGGGGCGAATCCGTGAAGAAGTTGCGAGTTCACAAAATCACTTTCAGTCTTATTCGTGCGGTAACTCGCCGCAGATCGTGCCTTCCTTATGCAACAGTTTACGCGCGTAAACACGACCGACAACTGTCTGTTTTTAAAAAATCATTTTGACATTCTTTATTTTAAAATTATTTAGCAAATACTTTGAATTTTAAATAAAAGTTAAAATCAATGTTAATAAAAGAGAATTAGGTCATTTTGAAATATTAACGCATTTCATTAATTAGTAACGCGTTGTAGTTTTTTTTTAAATTTCATAATTTAAATGTGGTTTAAAAGTATGTGTTGCATAAATGTGTTTTATGTTTGAGTTTTTGTGTAGTGTGTTAAGAAATTGAAGACACCATCTGTCGAAAAGTGAGTTCTTTATTTTTGGTTAATTTTCTGAATTAAATATCCAATTGGTTTTTTTAAATATATTCCTCCTAATTTTACGAATTGGATGAAGGTGTAAGGCTCCCGCGATTCAGAACTCTGAACTCTAACGATGATGCGACAGCTTCAAGAAGAGCATTCAAGCTTGTTTATTACCGCTTGATTAAAATTTCGTGTGAAATCCATTACATTTTCGCGACATAACCAATGGACTATAATAGTACAAATTTAAGTCTGTTTCTGATTTCAAAATTCTTCTAGATTGTTCCTTTTTCTTCCACACGTCTTTTATAAATCTCTTGTTTATTCTACCAACAGAATACATATTAAAGGTCGTCATGTTAATTTGCATTAAAAGCTCAGGATATTTCTGAGGAGTTTCGCAACAACTAATCGCATAATCCATTCATATCTGGATAATCTGGTAATAACAAAATCCCGCTTACACGACTACCTTTCACAGAACTAGCCGCTGTTTTATATATTTAATTAATGTATCTATGTTATATACCTACATATTTTACAATTTTATTAGAAGTGTAGTATCTATCCCTTTATCACCTTGAGCATGTCGTCCTATCTTATAATTAAAATTTCATTTAGTTTATATAATAGTAGTCCTTTTTATAATATGTAGTTTTAATGTAATTTTGTAGGTAGGTGAATAAATAAATAAATAAATATATGTATATAATATTTGGCGATCACATTAAGTTTTATAAAAAAGACAATTGTCAATGCCAAGGAGTCCCAATAAAATTGTGAAGAAAAAAGTGGGCTCAATATCTGCAATATATCTATATATAACAAAAAATAATATATTTCATATAGTATATATGGATTGTTGGCTGAATGATAATAAACCCCAACGCCAAAATACTTTTTTAAATATATGTCAAAATATATATCAATTGTTTTTCTTTTCTTTTGTTTCCTATTCTGTCTTAAAATCCAGCAAATATACAAATTTAAACCGTACAAGGCTTAATTGTTCAATAAAATTATCCACACGCAAAAAGTTTTGGTAACATGTCATTAATTTATAAACTGTTATCATTTTGTTTATGCTAAATGTGAGATGTGGAATCATATTCCCATAATATTATTATTAAAAAATAAATCGCATATCACGGTTACATTACAAGCAGTGGGCTTATCACGAATTTAGTCTGCCTTTCGAATCGAGCTGTCACAAGTAAGACGGATCCGTTAGCAATCGGGATCATGAATTTTTACTAACGACTAACGAGCACCAGCAATCGATCAAATGAACGAAAGATCGAGACGTTCGAAAATTAACAAATAGTATCTAAAATATTATAGTTCCAAATCCGCACGCGGTGGCGCTGCTCAAATTTCCATACAAATCGCTTGAAGCGAACTCGGTTCGAAAGCCAGACTAAAATTCGTGATAAGCCCACAGATGCAGGAAGACACATACTAGACAAAATATGAAAAATAAGGAATCGCAGTAAGTTAATTATCTTCTTCTTTTACTAAATGGCCTCAGTTGTAATGCTAATGTCGAGTATTCGGGCAAAAGCTCAATAAGAAATTACAAAATTTTTATATACCTACACATGATACCTTATCCTTTCCAAAATTATTGTTACTATTAGATACTAGTTATATCAAGAACCGTCAATTAAAATTGGAGGTAAATCCTTCAAAACGTTGGTTTAAATCAGTGATCGGCAAACTTATTAGCCAAAGAGCTATAGCTATATTTATAAATATGAATATTTCAACAATTTAAAAAAAAATTGTTAGCCAAATCTGCTTGTTTAGTAAACTTTTATTACACTAAATAAAACTAAATTTCATACTTAATAAATATTTATTAATGTGAACAATGTGCTTGTTCTGCCGATATTTGGGCCAGAGCCGCGCTTTGCCGACCACTGGTTTAGATCATTTTAAAAAATTCGAATGTAAGTCGTAATTTTTTAAAAATACGATATCTATTTATTATTAATATAAATAATCAAATTAAAAAAAAAAAACAAAATAAAACGTGATAGTAAGCCTCTTAAAGTTTTTAAACTTAATAATAATAATAATTACTTTAGTACTCGTAACATAGGCACTAATTAGCAAAACAGCACAATATTTTGTAGATATCAGTTTTATCGATTATCGATAACAGCACGTCATTGGTCGACGGAATGCAGTTATTCAGTGAGTGTTGAAAAATGGCAAGGTCTCTTTTATTTAACTGATTTTACGCAATCATCCGCACATTTCACCTAGTTTTCCTTAAATAACACGCTACTAAAACAGTTTTATTACGTCTCTTTTATGCATATTTAAATCGTATAGGAGTGAGTGAGACAGAGAATACATTGTATATGACAAGACCAGAACTAAAGAAAGATAATTTATATTTGTTTGTACCTGGAAACGAACCTAAAACCTTTTTAGACTAGCGCTAATTGGTTGGAATATATGATTTCCTTCCAATACAAGAGACGTCCGACGCGAAGCTTATGAAACATCGACGGATTTATTTCATTTGTTTTATTATATTAAAATATACATTAAAATATTAATACTTATTGCTACTAAAACAACAAATTAACATTAATAAATATATATACTGAGTTTTATTATACTACTAACTTTTACCCGCGGCTTCGCTCGCATTTAAGTCATTAAATAAGTATTAGAGATCATACTAACTGTAGTCAATTGGAAACTATAAAACAATTTTTTAAATAAAAAGTATCCTGTGTTACTTCTAGTAGGTACCTCCAAAAATATGCGTATAAAGTTTCATGATGATCGGTTAAATAGTTGTTGCGTGAAAACGTAACAAACAAACTCACATTCACATTTATAATATTAGTAAGGATGCACTTACATTGTAACATGATTACCTTATGAATAAATTTTAATAATAATAATTAAAGGATGCACGTAACTTTTTCTTTTATTTTGGGGTTCCGTCAAAAATTTCGCTTTCCAAAAGGGTTTCGCCACCAAAAAAGTTTGAAAACCACTGGCTTAGGTAAATAAAAAATGTTGTATTAGTCCAGTTACGGTGAAAGGCTTTTAGAGTAAAATTTCGATATTCCCAAATGATTTATTTATTTTATTATGTATTTATGCATTAACAATTCATTGACCGACATAAACCTAGAAAACGTAATTATCTAGGTCAGTGATTCTCAACCTTTTTTTTGTTGCGGCACATATTTAACGATTTCAAAATTTGGCGGCACACAAAGAAAAAGATAAAAATTATTTACTTACTACAACACACTGCATAAATAGTTTATGACAAAAATTTTAAATATACGAAATAAACTAATATATACTACAATAATAACTAAACGTTTATTAAGGGATTAATTACAAGCTAATAATAAAAATATTTTTAATGCGAAATTTGAGCTTGATGTTTTTTGATAATTTCATTTATATTTGGTCGTAAAAATGCGCCGGACTTGAGACATATTCCTATTGCTATGCACGCCGCTTCATCATAATTTGGCACTAAGAAAAAACGCGTTGCAAAGCAAATAATAAAATAATTTATTTTTTTGTGGATTTAAATATATATTCATGTTAAAAATATTTTTCTTTTTAAATGATATAATTTAATAATATTAACATTATTATATATTTGCAAAATTTGGCGGCACACTTTTGAAATTTGGCGGCACACAAAAGTGCCGCGGCACAGTGGTTGAGAATCACTGATCTAGGTACTAACTACAATACTTAATATCCGTAAGAAAGTTTACACTCGACAGTCGTCAGTCGACACAAAAAAAATTAACCGGGGTAAGACTCTGGTATAGTTTGCTAGTTAGGTACATATTATTTTAGACTGCTGCCTGGCTACGCCCATGGAGACTATTAAAAGTTTTTTATTTCAAGAAGCTATTTCAAAAAAAGAAAATGTTAGTTCCGACTATGTAAAATAAAATAGTTTATTAATACAGAATTTTAGTACTTAAAAATTTGTTACTAGGATCCAATGATAAATAGTATATACGCTACAGTCTATCGATATATGTACAAACACTATCTCAAATAAACACTAGTTTTTAAGTACTAGGTAACTTTTGATGGGGTTACGTGTTTAGAAAAGAAAGGTCCAAAATGAAAACAAATAAAGATGTATACTATAAGTATAGTATATTATTTAAAAATAAACTCTTTGACAAGCGTAAAACAAAAACAAAAAGTAGATAATTAAATAAGCCACGGACATAATTCGCGATTTTGTTCGCTTTTCCTTGCGTTTGTTTATTTTCACCAAAAATATTTACGTGTTTTTAAATTTTATTGTTGTTGATGTTAAAATGCTGTATATTGAATCTTTTTTACACTTTCCTATTGCGTTTATATGTTTTTTTTCCTAATGTTGTTACGCCTATTCAGCCCATCCGAATTATCGTATAAATGTTTTTTTTAAATAAAAAGTTAACCTAGAACGTATTGTCACACACTTTTGCTTTATTTTACTCTTCTAATCCGACGTATTAATTTCAAAACAAATATAACTACTTAATAATATGCTGTCCCGGGTAGTACCACCACTTTCAAACGGAACACCCGTGAAGTGACCTAGTCGCCTTTCGGGATCAGCTTGGAAATAGCCGGGATAACGAGAGGAGTGTGCCCTGTCAATTTGGACAGAGCACATTCGTCTCCTCAAGCCAGCATAGTATAGACAGTGGTACTCGGACATCTGTCTGTATTTACAGTCAGGGGCGGCTCGTGACATTTTGTGAGCCTACCATTTATTTTATTTGTACAGAAAATCCATTCGCTGGTCTTTTTGGCGAGCGAAGACATCTATTACTTTCTTGTGAAAATCAGATATAGAATTAATTAAGCGTTTTTCTATGCTATCATTCCCCTCGGCGCGCGGCACGGCCGAACGCACGGTTTGGCAACGTCGCGCGTGAGCGGCGCTCCAGATTAGGTTAATTTCTCATACGAAATCTTTTGTTTCACGCGTCGGCCCGAGTCGATGTTTCTCTTTTGCACTCATTGAATACAATGCTAGGAATCGTACTAAACTTCGTTGCATAGGAGCGCAATCGCTGGCGCTCTACTCGTTACAACTTGACGCCAAATATACGCGTAGATATAGGTAATATAATATACTATTGTATAGGCTTAGTAGAATAGAATGAATGTAATGTAAGGATAGTATGTATTATGAATAAATATAGATTACTTCTGTCAGTGGCGGATTTACCAGCAGGCTGAGTAGGCTGAAGTCTAGGGCGGCGGATTTTGGGGGGCGGCAAATTCGGCCCCAAAAATTTTTTTTCTTACAGAAATAAAAAAATACCTACTTAAATGTTATTAGGTTTCACTAGAGTCAGAGCTTATGAACAATATTTCATACGACGATTTAATTGACGATTTTGCGAATATAAATAATAATAATAAATTCTTTATTGTACCAAAAAAAAATCACAAATCGCGCAAAAATGTAATTTAAAACTTTTATATTTTAATTGATTTTATTATCATCATCAAGCGGATTCTTAATACATAATTTAATATTTATATTTTTAATATTTTAATTTATACATTTTTTAGTTTTTTAATTATAAAATTTGAGATTTTCTTCCACCTTACTTTCTCCGTGTAGGGTATCGAAATACAGAGATCACAAAGGGCGGCAAAATTTGAACAGCCTACTGGCGGCAAATGTGTTAATCCGCCACTGACTTCTGTAATTTTCGTGGGAGTGCACTGCACCAGCGCTCTTTAGGACGAGCCGCCAGTGGTTACAGTTGTCTCCACTCATGGTCTAGCTCATCGTTTCTCGAGTTTGTTTTTAAAGGGGGTCGCAGTCTGTTGAATAATAATAAATACAAACTACATATAGGGACAAAATATTCGTTTATTAAAGGAATGAATTTTAGCGTAGTGTTATAAAACTAAATATTAAGATGTGATAAATAACATATAAAATAAACTTATAGCTCACTTTACATTTAGTACACGTTATTATAATTTTGTAGTGACGGGGTCGCAATATAAAAGTGGTTGAGAAACGATGCTCTAGCTTAATATCTCGATATAAGAGTTACATGTTTTAACTGAGATGTGGAGCATTGTTGTATATTAAGTAAATCGGAACTCGGTCAAAGAATTCAATGTCGCTTGTATAATTCGTTATAAGAGAAAAAGTCTGTTACGTGAACCGGTGACGACGCGCCGCGCATCACGTCACAGGCTTATTCAACTTATTAGGGCATAACGGTATTTTTACTTGTTTTTATTTTATTATACATTACATTGTATTACAACTGTAATAACTATATATATTTCAATCATGACACCGCTCCCCCACCCCCCACTCCCACTCATCTACGCCCGCTATTTCAATTAAATACATACATAAATACTTACGTTTCCTTATTTCACATTATTAATTTTGAAAATTAAAACCCTTTTTTTGTAACCATCATATCTATTATTGCTTGTGTTTTTTAAATTTAAAATTAGTATTATGAAATATATATTCATGAGCAGTATTTTGTTCTTTAAACTTCTTAAAACTAATCTCTTTTTCTTCTTCAATTATCTTGAATCCTATTCTATAATTAAAATTTCATTCGGCTTGTAATAGTAGAAGTCCTTTTTGTAGTATGTTGTATTAACGTAATTTTATGTGAAGGTTAAATAAATAAATGAATATATCAATTTAAACTGCACATTTGTTTGATGAAATGAAATGAAAATCGTTTATTAACATAGGCACTAAAAGCGTGCGCTTGCTCATCGTTAGACTCTACAGTGACTTTGGAAAGACGTGTGAAGACCACAAGAAACTCGTCAATCATAGCCTGAATAATAAAGAGAACATAGTGGATGCTTAGTTGTCTTCACTTTTAGACTGGCTTAATATATGATTTTTAATTCTCTAGGTTTATGGTACACTTTGTACTAGTATTGGGGAACAACAAACCTTTTCTTTAGTAATGAATATTTTATTAGTAATACAGTAATGCCCCGCTTTACGCGAGGGATACGTTCCGGAAAGAATCGCGTTAACTGAAATTGCCGCGACCATAGAGAAGTTCATGACTACATTATGTTTATACGCACTCTTTCGCGTAATTTAATAATACATTTGAATTTCGCGTTATAGTGAAACAGCGCATAACTAGGTATTACTGTAATTAAAAATTCACTCATAAATGTCCCAATGCATGTCATAGATAAACCGCAGTCTACTATAAAGTGTGTCGCGCTGTCACCTAAATTGAAATAAAGCAAATATTACCGGTCATAATGTTGACAGTGGTGCAGGTTTTGCATAATACAGTCGCGTCATCCGCATGTAACTTTCTCCTCTTTTGTTTGCGGCTTACCGAAATAAAGTTGAAGTGTGTCGACGAAGGCTGAGTAAAATAAATTCTTAGGTATTAACCTCTCAACACTATGAGATATCGTTGGGTTCTATTAACACTAAAACTACCAGCCGGTTAAAATGACCAGTTGGCATATCACGAATTTTAGTCTGGCTTTCGAATCGAGTTCGCTTCAAGCGATTTGTATGGAAATTTGAGCAGCGTCACCGCGTGCGGATTTGGAACTACAATATTTTAGATACTTTTTGTTAATTTTCGAACGTCTCGATCTTTCGTTCATTTGATAGATTGCTGCTGCTCGTTAGTAAAAATTCATGATCCCGATCGCTAACGGATCCGTTTTACTTGTGACAGCTCGATTCGAAAGCCAGACTAAATTCGTGATAAGCCTACGGATGACTTGTGCTTGCAAAGTATTAAATCTTATAGAATTGTAAAAAATGGAATCGTTTACAAAAAATAATGAGTAAGGTTTTACATAAATGTCATGTGAAGAATTTTTAAAACCGGTCATATTAACCGTTTTGTAGTTTTAGTGTTAACATAGTCGCAACTATGTATTGTAACTATTTGTCAATTTTCTCTATGGCTTCTGAGATACTCAATGCAACAACGAAGAATCTATACAAACAAACAATGCACAATAACAATTTTAAATCGTTCCCTGTCAATTGCGATTTTGTAGATCCCACTATGTTAATTGAACCCGGCGATATTCCCTCCTAATACTTCACATTATAAATATAGTAATCTTAAAAAAGGATAATATTACAACGATTTTCATTTATTTTATCAATAAATATTAACCCTTAGTAGCCTGATTTACGAAAGTTCACTTTGCCGCGCAAGTAATATATCATAGATAAAATAAAACAATAATGACATTTGTTTTATTTTTTAATTTCGTTGGAAAGAATATTATACAACAGTAAAATACGAACAGCCAACCTATAAAAAAAAACTAATAGTAATGTGAACATTCGGTTTAAAAGATTGGTATCAAAATTGATACTCTAGGCCAGGGGTCGGCAGACCGCGGCTCGCGAGCCGCATGCGGCTCTTGCCATAAGTTTATCTGGCTCTTCTTACAATACAATAGTATATAATAAAGTTCATGTTGCGGCTCTCTGCAGGCATGGAAAAATCTAAAAACTTAATATTCGGCTCATCTGGTTGATAAGTCTGCCGACCCCTGCTCTAGGCTATTAAGGGTTAAATACGTAATGTTCCAAATTTAAATTTTAGTTGACAGTATTTAAAATTAACGTTAGTTGTTTTTTGAAATGTAATTTAAAAAAAGAACTCTGCTGCTTCGAATGCCATATAATAGCAAGATGCAAGTAAATTAATCATTTTTAAATAATACACAAACGTTGAAATATCATTAATATTCTAATATAATGAATATATGGTGTCAAAATGGATATATATTTAGCCTTGGATTTTGCAATTTTGTGTATAAATAATGAATAAGTAATATTTTAAATATGACGATTTTATTTAATAATGGAATTGGTAAAACTTTTGAAAATCGAATTCTATCTATTATGAGTCTGTTTTAAGAGTCGAAAATGTCAAAATAATCACTGTTTTTTACAATTATTTAAAAAATCTTGTTAGCAATCGACGCGGTTTTAACAAAACAAATGTGATTTATTATTCTATTAGTCGTCGTCAATCCTATTAGTTTAAAAAGAGCGCTTTTTGCTACAAGTGCGTTCATACTTACTACGATTTTCAAATGAATATAGTTTTTGTAGGTAGAAAGAAAGAGAAACGATGCCGTGAACGGCAAAGGAGATATCTGCATCCCTTTCACACACGCCTCAACTTCGACACGATAAGAATATAGTTATCCCTTTCTAACGATTGTTTCTTCCAGTTCAAAGTCCAATCTGTATCCATTTGAAGATTATCGACTGTACATAGCTAAACAGTTTGATAATTTATGTAGTAAGATTTGAGATTTAACATTTTAAAACAAATTAATTATATACAACTTTATTTTGTGTTTATTTAATTAAATTATACGCTATAGCAGACGCCTGAATGCAAAGGATAATGAAGCCATGATGTGTTATGAATTTTCTTATGTTTAATTTCGAAATAAAATTATGATCGTGATTTACATTAATTAATAGTCTATTCATATGAGTTATTTAAAGTTAAAGGATACAGTCCGTTTGTTCTAATGTAATTAAGCCGATATCACGTTTCCTTTATATCTGAAGTATAACAGTTACTAAGTTCGTGAAGGTACTCGTATTACGAACATTACTACATCTAACTAATATTATATGGTGATTGTAATAAAATAACTGGATAAGTTCAGATGCATATATCCAATAGACTGTACAGATATGACTCTGTGTCTGTGGTAACAGTTGTCTATGCTCATGGACCGCACTCTAGCTTAACATCAGGCGGAGTGTGGTCATTTGCTGGGCTATCAATAAAAAAATAAATGAATTGAAATTAATTAAAGAGAAAAGCTTGAGTATATAAATTTGAAAATGTTAAAGACTCAAAGGTGATTATCAAAATTTACTTGACAAAAAAAAACTAACAAAAGATTTAAAAACATAAAACAAAAAATTACATATTGAATTGTAATTTTAAAAAAATGTGAGCCGTCACGGGACGCCTGGCAGATGTGAAACATGGAGTTTATTCAAGTCATATGCGTAAAAGACAAGATTACAACAGGAACTAATTATTGCTTAATGAAAAAATTAAATACTATGAATTTTTTTACAGAAAATGATGACTATTTATTTAAGAAACATTTATTCATATTAAATACAAAAATTAAAAATTCGAAAACTTCTTAAATGATATAGATTTCAGTCGTCGCCACACTGTACACTCTACTATATATAGTAGGGTGTCCGTTATTTACCAATTTGGTTTTTGACTTTGCAGCGGGTCGAAAATTTTTAGTTTACGACCTAAAAAAAAATACCAGACCCATATAAGCTCTTAATATTGATATTAAACCGTGCCTCCAAGACGATACATTTCCCATTTAAATAACATGGGGTTTTGGCACGTTTTACAATAATTTTTTTTGTTTCTATGACAGTTCATAAATGGCAATGGCAAACAATGATTCTTGTAGAGAATTGAACGCTCTACAAAAGCTTTCTCTTCATATTTTTCCATATATTCACTTGCTTAAAAGTTATTCAAGGTTAAAGTTCAACTAAAAATAACTTTTTTTTTTGTATTTTAATCAAAAAACTATCATTGTTTATATTAAAATTTATTGTTTAACACAAAAAATATCTGATTTCAACTGTTGTGTTAGATCTGTTAAAATTATTGCAAAGAGGAAAGTAAAATTTATTAAAAAGAAAGTGATAAACTACAAATTTCGCATTCACAATTATTTGAGTCAAAAATTCATATTTCTGTCATAGAAACAAAAAAATTAATTGTAAAACGTGCCAAAACCCCATGTTATTTAAATGGGAAATGTATCGTCTTGGAGGCACGGTTTAATATCAATATTAAGAGCTTATATGGGTCTGGTATTTTTTTTTAGGTCGTAAACTAAAAATTTTCAATCCGCTGCAAAGTCAAAAACCAAATTGGTAAATAACGGACACCCTAATATATAGACTGTATATATACTTTAGTATAGCGTGGCGACCCGTCGCCACGGCAAGCGTCGCCACGGCAACGATCCGGTTTATACCCGCGCCAATAGATGTTTTACATCAAAAGTTTAATGTTTAATAATGTAGTTTTTTAAAAACATTTATTTGTTTATAAAATATTCCAATAATTTCGCACGGAGACGTCAATGTAAATGAACGGTCTTCAAGTTTGAATATTTCGACAGCCGTGCGATTTTTTCGTCATGTTTCATAATGATAAATAGATTATGGTAAATAAATTCTATGTTAATTTATGAGTCGTATTTTTATTTACATAAATGTCAGGCGTCGGTTTTGTATGATAGTTTTGCATTAACACTTAGCTATAGTATAGACGAAGATAAACCTTACAGAAATACAACATTGAGTTTATTAGATTATATTTTATTTATTTATAAAGCCTACCTACAAAATTACATTATGACTATCTATATATATAAAAATAAGTGGCAATTTTTGTTGTAATTTTATAACTCAAGAACGGGCTCATCTATCCAAACCAAATGTTTAGGCTTTGTTTGGACTATTTAGTAGATTGTTTATGTGAAGTTTGCACAAAATCGGTCATTCATGCTGTTTGATGCATGAATTTGATGTTCCAATTAATTTTTTTTAATATTTCACTTTATACGTAGCGAAGCACGTACCAGACCGATAGTATATTATAAAAAGGACTACTATCATATAAACTAAATGAAATTTTAATTATAGGATAGGACGGCATGCTCAAGGTGATAAAGGGATATATAGATAGATAAATATATTTTGAATTTCCTTTTCTTTATTCGTCCCGAGACTGTGCTATAAAAATCCTGATCACGTGGAGAATAAAGATAGCTGTAAAGTTTCCGAAATGTCGGATCAATTTTGTCTTTTAATTTTTTTTTGTCAAATTATCTTTTCAATATTTTCACTAATGACGAATGAAAATAGATAATAACTGCAAATATTATTGTTCTACTTATAATATTTTTATGGTTACTAGTAATGCCTGCTGAAAATCACTTGATCTCAGTCTGAAATCTTAAAATTTTATTCGATATTGAGTGAGGAAGTCTAGATTTAAGTAAATATTTGTTCTTTAAATTAAAACCTTTATAAGAACTAATATAAACCAATAATGATGTAATTTTCTTTATAACAAAATTCAGGAAATTAAACACTTTTAGAGGTCATGATCGTATTACTACAATTGGGCAAACTCCCACGCAAAGTACACTCACGTGCTTAAGTGGTTACGGTTTAAGTTTATTTATTAGGTTTTTTGTAAACATAGACATCTATAAACTATTTTCTCGTATCGCCATTGACCAATGACAAGAGTAAGTAAATCGCTCTGGCTATCATACATTTACATTAGTCCAGCGAGGGCGCATTCAAAATCGATCGGGGGCGCCGCATTGCTTACCCCTGATCTACGCAAACAAACTATGGATTTTGTAGATCCTACCATGTTAATATAGTATAATTCAACGATAAATAAAATAAAATAGATTTCTTACATAACATTGTTATAGGAGAAAAATCTAAATGTTTTATTTATAGAAATTAAGTAAATTTAAATTTACAAATATACTCGTAAAATTTTGTCAACCTTCATTCTGTTAATGTCAATATTTTAATTAAATAATAATCTTTATGTTGATTTAATTAATTAAGCAGAAATTATGTGCAAATATTTTATATAAATCAGATCATCTTATTGGTTCTATTATGGTCGCAGAGCGCAGAGTGAGGTCATTTTTAATTATCACTCCAATTAATTAGAATCAAACTAAAATAAGCTATTGGAAAACATCCACTACGTTTTTTTTTTGTATTCATCAACGTCATTAGTTAGACCAACGATTGGTTGAATATGACGTTCCTAAATAACAGTTGCCATCTATCCGTGAAATATATCTTAGGCTATACGTAAACATTACTTGACTTAGTAGTAATTACTTTTTACGTCTATATGGTTGCAGTTGTTTAACATCAGGCGGACTGTGGTCATATACTTACTAACTAAAATAAAAAACATTAGATATAAGCAAGTAAAAACTCGCAATTCACACTTCGTAAACAATAGATTGGTATTTATGAAAATATAAAACAAATGAAATAGCTATCAAGTTTATCATAAACAGAGATCTAAACTTTGAAGTGTCACAATGTTCGTGACGATGTATTTTTTCTGGCAATTCCAATCATTTGTATTCAATTTATCTATTAATTTCACATTTTGTAAATAGACTTGGAAAGCTCAAATATTTGGACACGAAGGCCAATCGTGATACGATTATAAAGATATTAAATAATTTACGCCTTGACCTAACAGTATTATTGTGAATTAAATGGACAGCATAATTTTATTCATAATAATGTCCTTTGATAAGTTATTCAGCTATTTTAGCGTTTGTAGGTTACGCGAAGACCTTTGATCTCTGATGTTTTAAAAAGAGCCATAAGAGATATCTCTTATAGTCTTTAGATTTGGCATTCGACTACAATCTATACTCTATATAAAAAATCTTTATTTCGACTAAAAATCTACGAGATTTCGGAAAGACATGTGACGAGAAGAAATCGCAAAAAACTCGCCAATAATAGCCTGTACAATCTAAATATATAAAACTCAAAGGTGACTGACTGACTGACTTAGTGATCTATCAACGCACAGCCCAAACCACTGGACGGATCGGGCTGAAATTTGGCATGCAGGTAGATGTTATGACGTAGGCATCCGCTAAGAAAGGATTTTGATCAATTCTACCCCCAAGGGGATAAAATAGGGGATGAAAGTTTGTATAAATCTTATTAGATTTTCGACTGATTGAACTGAAATTAAAGATTGGAGCTACTATGATGAAGACGTCCGCAACAGCTAGTATATTATATATTAGTAGGTACAATTCTTACCTAGCTTTAAATTAAGGATCCCAAAAAAAAAATTGATAAGAAAGTTAATAACATAGTTATACACGGGGAAAGAGTACTGCCGAATCAACCCGAAGAGAGCCGACGAATCACGAAGGTCTGCCGTTGCTAGCGTCGCCGCTTAACACTCGCTCTGTACCGCTGCAATAGATGTTTCATAATAATAATAAAGACACGTGTTGTTTAATCACATGTATTTTATAATTCAATGAATTACAGTGTAATGTTTCACCATTTTAGCGTGCTCACTGACCATTAATTTTCTTTTACACTATAATGTGCGAAGTCTTCTAGTAACAAAGACCTTGCGTTTACTTGTTCTTAATAATTTGCCAAGTGAACGTGCTTTTTCTTTTGTTATGTTTTTTTGTGTGTTAACGTGTACTATAAAATTCCACTACAAGATTTCTACTCATACTGGATTTTTTTTATTTTTAATCTATTTTTTTATTTAGCAAATAATTCTTAGTTTTAATGCTTCAATGTTTTGTGTTACTTTAAGAATTATCTTTGTTACTTAGATACAATAATTAAATCTTCATTTGACAGGGTGGCGGGAGACGCGAGGGAGGCGACGCGAGCGCGGGGTGCGGGGAGCACTCCTGGCGTCCGCCGCCACCGCCCCCCGCGCCCCCGCCCTTACCACATCACCCGTTGCATGCCCTTGACAATATTACACAACCTATACTCAGGTAAGTTTTACTATAGAGCTAATCTTTTTTTTTGGAACATTTTAAATTAAATTTCTATGGCGAAGCTGTAAACACGGCGACTTCCAAATGGATACAGTTTTTGTAGGTGTATAAGCGATACGATACGATACGATAAGAGAAAGGAGATGTCTGTATCTCTTTCATGCCAGCGTTTCATACAAATGAACACAGGTAACACGATAAGACTATTGATGTCCCTTTCTAATGATTGTTTGTTCCAGTCCAAAGTCCAATCTGTATCCATTTGTAGATTGTCGATTGTACGTTAGTGTTAAACGACTGCTATACACATTTTATTTGTGAGATAGTATTGGCAGTATCTAGTACAATATGATATAACAGAAATGCTTAATCGTTAGGAATTAAAATACCTATATCTATATTCGAAACTATATGCAATAGATAGTGTCGAGTCCTTAATTGATGTCTTTGACGTAGAATTCCCGGGTTCGATTTGTTGTATTACATTGTTGTATTATAATTTGAAACACAGTTTAAAAGTGTGTAATTTATATTCAAAGTGTAAAATGTAAAGAGTGATTCAGCTAAAATAACAGTCCGTGGTCAGTGACTGCAAAAAAGTATTAATTATTCAGCACGCATTTACTGAAAACGTGAGACGAATTTACAATTCCGGTATGAAATTAACAATTTAGATTTTGATGACAACGATACTACTAAGTTTTGTAATGAATGACTCTGTTCTGTCATGGTAATGAAATGAAATGAAATGAAAATCGTTTATTAGCATAGGCACTAAAGGCGTGCGCTTGTTTATCGTTAGACTCTACCGTGACTTCGGAAAGGCGTATGACGAGAAGAATACCACAAGAAACTCGTCAATCATAGCCTGTACATAAAATAATAATTTAAAAAAACTGAATTTTAACTCAGAAAAAAAATATATTATAGTTATGTATACATACATAGTATATATTGTTATAGTTATAATTTTTATTGTATATTTCTTAAGCCCGTATTAAGGATTTTATTGTAGTATTTACTCTAGAATCGTGATTCAGCTAAATTCACTTTTTTCTTTTGGAATAAGCGACGTACTTAAGCGCGAATTCTACACTCAAGTAATAATCAGGTGATTGAATTGAATTTCTGAATGCGTAGAAATTGAACTTATCAGGGATCTTTTTTTAATACATATGTAGCAGATCAAGTCGACTGTATTTTTGCATTATTAAATTATGTACAGTACAGCATTTAGTATAGATAGAAATAGAAACATGTACTTACTTCCAGATCAAACCCGATATTTACTGAAGAAGAGGAGCAGGAGGTAGTAATAATAGTCGATTCCATAGAGGATTCCGTGCAAGCGCCTCGCACTCCCCGGAGAGCTCCATCTACATCCTCAGGTTACGGAAGCGGTGGTGGAAGCCACGGTCGTGTATCACCAAAGAATGATAACATATTCGACGGACGACTCTCGGACGATTCAGATAAAAATGAGGGGTCGCAAATATCTACTTCTGGAAGTGAAACTCCCGATTATACTTTACCTAGGAGTTTGAAAGAAGACATCAGAGCTTGTTTAGGTGGTTGCAGGTTGGTATCGTAAACTGTTCAGCTCAGCTATCTTTCCTGTTTCTACTCCATAATTAGTTGAAATTTGGTAGTGGGTTTAGCTTCGATCGTCCCCAAGTAACCCCAACACATCAACCAATGAAATAACCTCGCTGCATTTTCTTAAGCAAATACCAAACAAACATAACTATAGTTATCTTAATAAATAAGCATATGTCTCCACAGGTGGGGAAAAGACGTAGAAGAGGTGGTAGAAGCAGCAGTGAAGGGATCAGCAGGAATAACAGTGGCTCGAGCACGTCTCCATGCGGCACTCCTTGCTTTGCAAAGCGATCTATCCGCATCGCCTTTGAAGAACCCCAATAGAGGTCCCACATTACCTTATTGTGGACCTGGAGTACGCCCTGGTGACGTCACAATGATGGCTAAGAATACTGAAATGTCTTTGTGGGTAAGTCTTATTTTGATTTAAGTCTATATTACAACATTGATTTACAGTTTTAAAATAGTTCTATCGTAATTAAGTCCGTAGGTAGTCCTATATATTGTCTGAGATTATAGTTATGGCTTTCTAAATTTAGTTGTACCTGCTATTTCAATTGTTTTCTTCTCTGAAGTAAATATACAGAAATTTTATTTCAAAATTAAATTACTCACATAAAGATATTTAGAGTAATTGGCGGTCTCATCATTACATGTTCTTCCAGACATATCAGTCTGTTATAACAGTTCTCTTCACTCATGGACTGTGGTCATATGCTAGGCTTTAATATACAGTACTCTCTATATAACGACACTGAAGGGACTGTGTGCATTTTATGGCGTTATAGGGAGTTGTCGTTAAATGGAAAGAGAAGAAAAATCTGAATTAGAAAAGGAAAAGTTTATTTCAGACAAGTAATTTCGACGCTTTGGGAAGTTTGTCGTTAAATCGAGTGACGTTACATGGAGTTTAAACTGTATTGTATGTAAGAAGCGGGTCAAACTATTACAAATTATTATTTTAGAAACTTATTAATAAAATAAACACATGTTACACAAAATTAATTATTTACTTTATGTAATTTTACATATATTAATTAACATATAAGGCGTTTTGTTTCATATCGTATTAAGTTTCTTACTTCAACCGACGCTTGTTCATAATACCGATCATATGTAATTTTATACTCGTATGAGAATATGTACAATATTTATTTATTTATTATTAAAGTAAAATAACAGAGCTCGAATCCTCCACGAGTCAAAATAGTATACCTACATTTCATATACTTCCATGTTCTGAAATCGCTCTCTCTATTTTAGAACTCTATTCACCTGGGCATTCTCTCTCTATACTAATAAGAGGATCTTCTACCTCGAGATGGTCTTCATTCTCTCCCCTTACAACCATCTTCAATCTGCCTCTCAAACAAATCTCTTATTTTGCTCTGACCCTTTTATGGGTGCAAATCTAGTACAACATCTGATTCCTCTATGAATTCTACATAATAATAAGTTGTTATTTCTCCGACTACAATACTATGTAGTACATACCCACAAATTACTCTCATATTTTATCAGTTTAATCTCATCACGTGAGACCCATCGCTCAACTATATTACAATTTTATATATATTTTTTTATTAATAAATTTTAATATTAATTCTACATTTATAATAATAATTATTATTATTGCTATTCTGAGATATTATTTAATAGGACATTGTTTTTTGATATGACGGTTTACGTGTGAATTAAAATTTTATAATTTCTTATTTGATACTTGACATTGGCAGAATTGTCTTTAATAGATATCTGAGGCCATTAATAAAAGAAGAAGAAGAAGAAGAGATATTATTTTTATTTATTTAATACTAGCTTTTACCCGCAGCTTCACTCGCATTTAAGTCATTGAATAAGTAATAGAGATCCTTTCATTTCATCATCAATATGATTCCAAACAGCTGAAACTATAGTCCGATGGAAACTATAGTAAAAAATAATTGTTTTTTTTTTAAATAAAAAGTATCCCATGTTACTTCTAGTACTTCAAAAAATATGTGTACAAAGTTTCATGATGATCGGTTAAGTAGTTGTTGCGTGAAAACGTAACAAACAAACTCACATTCACATTTATAATATTAGAAGGGATTATTAAGAAGTTAACAGTTAAATAATCACAATAGACGAAATGCTTAAGATTGAAATGTACCAAACGAAATTAAGTTAAATCTAAACTGCTTCAGTTTAAGTCACACCTTAATCCGTTCAAGTTAACATTAAATATGACGTAAGCATTGTTAATTTAGTTAATAAGCAGCACCACGTTTAAAAGTATTTCTTCTCAAGCAAGTCCATCAGTTGAAAGTTCTTCGCATTATGATTGATTAGGTTTTACGTTTGACAAGTGAAAGAAAGTACCTTACGTGCATTAAGGCGAGTAGGTTTTGGTAAAAATACGTCATATATATATGACGGAATATTGGCTACTATCGCCTCTTTGTTGAAAATATATACGTTGTATGGGTTGTGAGTAGTATTTGCAATCACCATTTAAAGCCATATTGCGGCTTACGATCGCGTTCATTTTTTATTATTCTAATCCGACATTTCGTAAGCGAGTTTGTAATCCTTTAAAAAAAGGGATTAAATTTAAAAAATGCAATAATAAGGCGTAAAAGGGATTCATAATATTTAAAGATTCATGGTGTTGGATGTTTTTTTCTTGTACACACGGAGATTTTTAAACGGATACAGTTTTTGTAGGTATATAAGCGATAGAAAGAGAAAAGGAGATATCTTTTACACATGCTTCGACTTCGACAAATGAACGCAGGTGATACGATAAGAATATAGTTATTCCTTTCTAATGATTGTTTCTTCCAGTCCAAAGTCCAATCTGTATCCATTTGGAAATTGTCGATTGTACCAAAACACATTTTTCTTTTGAGTACGTGTTTACTTAAAAACAAAATATCAAAAACATAAATCACATGGCGTTTATAAATAACCAAACACAGGTAGGCAGAACGGCGATGGTGAAACACAGTCAGTCTGCTATTCCGATATAATACCATCATTTTTAAAAGTCAACCTATTAGTTGCGCATTCGACATATCAAGATATCCGTTTAATTTAAATGTATATGCTTTACTTGTCTTGCATAAGTTAGGCTATTCTAATTATTAAACTAATTCCGTGGCGGCCGCAGTTCACGGATATTTGTCTGCGGTATATGCTCACAAACCGCATCCTAGCTAAGCAACAGATGTACTGCGGTTTCATGTCGGACTGCATATTGGCCATTGGGATAATCAACAAAACAATACATCTGACATAATCTGACATGAATTTAAAATTGGAATAGAAAAACAATTGAAATTGCTTATTTTAAAAATCCGACCGATAATGTTAAGATTAGTCTATGCATCAAATATTACTTATTTTTTTTGCAATATTTATTTATTTATTTATTTATTTGATAATGTTAAGATTAGTCTATGATCATATAGTTATATTTGTCTCTATCTCTTCTTCTTCTTCTTCTTCTTTTATTAATTGCTTCAGATATCTATTAAAGATAATTCTGTTAATGTCGAGTATTTGGGCAGCAGCTCAATAAGAAATTATAAAATTTTAATTAACATGTAAATTGTCAAAAAAAAAAAAACCCTTGTGCGTCTCTATATATGTCATGTTGTAAATAAACACGTCTCAAATTTCAATCAATGTTTTTATTAATAACTACCATCAATAATAATAGATTAAATAATATTATGTATTACAAAAACGAATAACAAGAAGTACATTTTATTTAATAAAAGGTTGAGAAATATTTTAGAGCAATTTACTGGCGTTTTTATTACAAAACTGAAGGGCGATAGGTAATTTTTGAAAGATTACTCTATGATTAATGGTTATAGATAATTTGTTTGCAATTGTTATTGGCCCTTTAATGGGTACGGCCTCAAAACCCTACGAAGGTTTTATAATAATTAAATTTAAATTGTTATTGCTTTATTATAAGTTGACTATAAAAAATATTTTAGATTTTTATTATATTTGTACTGTGGCGTACTGTGATGATATTACCCAAGTGTAATATATATATTTTTTAAATTATTTACTTTTAGTAATTGGGCTCCAATAGAGCGCTTTTACTCGTCAATACAAATATAAATATAAATGAAATAAAATTATTAATTTAATAATTATCAATTTGATTTAGCTGCTGTACTGGCATTGTCCACTTACATACTAATCTCATAATAATATATAATAAATCTACTATGATGTAAAAGAATAGCTGCTGTATAGGGGCATTGCATCTTATTGTATACCTAAAGGCAAACATAAACAAAAGAAAATAGTGGATGTTAAATATTCCCACGCTCCTGTATTTTTAAATGATAGCATCTAGTTTTCTAATTACTTAATGGCCCTATTTTAACAATTAAGAGACGTGATGAAAGTGTAATCAGATTTTAAGCAAACCAACTCATGGCAAATAAAGGCTTAAATGCACTATTTATTTAAATATTTTAAAAATTCTTTAAAAAAAAACACATTTCAATTTTAAATGTAGGTTTTAAATGCTTGTACACGTTAACTTTAAATATTTGAAAGATGTCAACGAATTCTTTTATTATAATTTTTTTAAATGTGTTCGTTTTATAATTCCAAGAATCAATTCTTAATTTAAAAATGTATTTTGTTATGTATATTTAAATTAAGAATTACTTCTTTGAAATATAAATAATATAAGATTTAAAAAGAGAACACATTAGATTTTTTAAAAACAAAACAATTCGTTGACATCTTTCGAATATTTAAAGTCAATGAATACAAGCTCTACAGTAAAAATAATTCTCATAGTTGGAGTAGCAACCATTGAGACAGTTCGCAATTATAGAGTAACAAATAATAATTTATTATTACGTAATGGAACGAGAAACTTATCTTCGTAATTTTGGTATTATAGGTTTAATTTAGAAAGTATAGAATTATAGTAATAGGCACGCGAACATTTTCCTGTGACGTCTCTCGCTGTACTTCACGTACTAAATTGTAACTACAGCATCACGTAAAAGGCAATCAATGGACGACGCGTGTTCGACCGGTCTTTAATATGGCATAACATATTATACGATTATTGCAGTAGTCGTAATCAAATTACATATGTATGCATGTAATACTAATTAATTTAAAGCTAGAATGCGATCTATGACCATAGACAACTGTTGCCATAGACAAACGTCTATAGACAACAGTCATTTCCGCTAAGTTGAGTTGAAGAGACACTTCTCTTGTGTTTTTATTTATTTATATGCTACGCCGTATTAGAGTGGAAATCACAAATCAATCGTCTAGTATGATATGTCATTTAAGGCGTAAATAATAATAAATAAATTAAAATAAATCAATAATAATGTTAGTTATTGGGATAATAATATATAAACAGTAATTAATGTATATCTGTACACAATTTAAAATAAACAAAAGAACATTTTCCCTTATTGCAAAATAGTTCTTTTTTTAAATAGTCGAACGGAAACAATAAGAACCTTCGAGTATCAGTCATTTCCGGAAATTAATGTCGATAAACGATCTGCCTAATAAAGATGTAATTTTCGAATTGAGTTCAGTTCGTTTGCATGTTTTATGATGATTCAGATCTTAGATTAGATTCGTGAGGTTCCGTAGAATATTCAACTATTGTAGCCAATAGAACAAGTGGACTGTAGCAATGAAAACTTTTAAAATTGTATTTACACTATATCACCAATCTCTTATAATCTAAGCACACACATCCGTTCCCATTCGCAACCAACATCCAAGTCCTCATTCGCACGTCCCTCGCGTTCCTCTTTTCTTTCATTCCAAATTCAAATTTGCAGTTTTATTTATAAAAATATATACACTATTAACATTGCCACTGCAACCTCTTTTCTGTCGACGACAATTATAATGCAAAGGTAGGTTTCAAATATGTTATATAGATTTATTTGCGATTTACTAACGTTTCGTTACTGCAAATTAAATTAAGAAAGATATAAAATTTATTTACAGGATGGGGCATGGGAACCTCCCATATTATTTAAATATATCTGCGCCTTGTGTTTCTATTCTTTGACATTAATGTCCCAAGTAACTCTAAAAGATTTTTCCGCAAACTAAATGGTTCGTAGGCATAAAGGAGATATGGTGGGCGATGAGGAAACTAGTTCACGCTCCGTCTACTCTTGATTCTCGATGTATCTCGCTGATTATTTACTATTGTAATGCATTCTAATTTCGCTTTTAATTATGAATACATTGAATGAAGATGAATTTATTAGACGCGTAACATCCATGAAGTACTACGTAGTCGGGTATAACGTGAAGACTATGCCCTGTCAACATGTACAGTGTTGTTCGTCTCAAACTGGCATAATAAAAACTACTATTATCTACATTTATAGTAATTATCTATGCTCATGGACTATACACAAACATGCTATATATCTGTAGCGAAGTGGTTAGCGTGTCAGAGTGGTAAAATTCACAAATTTGTAAAATAATTTCACATAGAGAGGTAGATAGATTGATTTGAGGGTAGTACCAACATTTTCTAGAGTAACACTCGCTTATTATAATATGAGAATTCCTATTGAATTTAGACGATACATACTTAAAGAGTGGTAGGCAGACTGATGATGGCATTAGCCCAGTATACCGTCCTGGGGAAGTACCACCACTTTCAAGCGGAACACCCGTGAAGTGACCTAGTCGCATGTAATTTGGACAGAGCACATTCGTCTCCTCAAGCCGGCATAGTGGGGTCGACTGTTGCACGCGGACATCTGTCTGTGGTAACAGTTGTCTCCACTCATGGACTGCACTCTAGCTTAACATCAGGCGGAGTATGGTCATTTGCTGGGCTATCAATAAAAAAAAATACTCATTTTAAATTAAATGTAGTTAATGAAAATTAATATAAAAATACACTATTATTTTAAGTGAATAATTGTACTGGGTGATTCACTTGAACGTTTAGAGCCGAAAATGTTGTTTTCAACTGAATCACCTAGTATATAGCTTAATAACATTATTGACGCTCTATAACCACTGCCTACCCTAACGGGACCAATGTCGTCAATCAAAGTTGTCTCATAAATTTTATATAAATAATAATAATTGTCTAATTAAAATGGATTTCTGTAATGGCAGCGCAGAAACTAACTGCCAATTAGAATAGGTTAAAATAATTATTAGGAAATAACTGAGACTGTTGTTTGCATACGTAATTCGTCAGAAAATTGTATGTTGTTTGTTCGAGTCAATAATTAAATAAAAGTCTAGAATCTAGATAATTTGTAGTGTTTTATTGTGTCCTAGAAATATGGACCTAATTTTGATATGAACACATTTTGCCTAATGTTAAGCTACAGTTTTAATGACTAGATAACATCTATTAGTAAAGCATTGGAAGCCTTCACTTAGAATCCAAATTATGATTTAAATCAGTGCACCACTCTTCAAAACTGAGATATTTTACTTACAGCCTAATAAGCTCAAAAATAAATGCTTAAGGATATTCTAAGGTTATAATTTTAATTATATTATTATTACAGGCGTGATATTTATTATAACTGAAACTCCATATTTTTATTTTATTAATAGACTCAGGTGTCTAATGAAGACATTTCTGCCGATAGCCCAACATGAGATTACTAAATTTTAATATACACATAAACCCTCATGTGAAAAAAAAACTCGACCTGCCAGGATTCGAACCTGAAATCTTAATTAAAAAACTCGGTATATAACTTACGCCTTAAATGACATATCACACAGGTCAATTGATTATTGTAATTTGTTTATAGATAATGTATTTGTGATATGCCAATTACGTAGCATCTAAATTTATATATGTTATAGTAATCTTATTTATTAATGTATCCGTCCCTTCACATTTTTTTTCTTAATAAATATTTAAAGGTTGACTGGTATTTCTATTTTCGTGCTACCTAGCATTAAGCCCGTCTTGTACTGATGTACTAAGTTTTAAATAAATAAAAATAAATAAATAATTTAAGCTATCTCTAAGGCCATCATAACGATGCGATATAAGTCATACTGAAACATTTGTGAACGTTTACCAACTGTTTAGTTTTATATTCGCGTGGGATTTGCCTTTAAAATAATAATTGCCTGTTAGTTTTGATTTATTGGAGTTCTAATTGCGTTTTATCATTATTATTATATTTGTGTAAATATATTCGTTCTGTTTTTTTTAAACACAGTTGTTGCCATGGGCGTAGCCAGCCATGGGCTCAGGGTGGGGCAGCAATCTAAAATAATATATAACCAGCAAACTATATCCGCGGTCTTACCCTGGTTAATTTTTTTTTTGTGTCTACTGACGACTGTCGAGTATGAACTCCCTTACGGATTTTAAGTATTTTAGGTTTGATTTGGTGCCTTACAGGACAGAGCCGTGGCTACGCCCATGGTTGTTGCTGCCATGAATGTTTCATAGTAACAGCTGATTTTAGTTATTTCAATAATGTTGACATTGAGAATAGATACTCGGTTATATCACTAGTCTGTGGTAGTATACAGTCTGTAACTCGTCCACTCCCTCTATGCGTGTCGAATGTACCTCTTATAAATCATCAGTTCAGTTTATAATATCCTTATCTAATTTGCTTGAGATTGATTGATGATGAGATGAGATTTGATTCTAGAAATTGACACCATTGATTAGTATAAAAAATGCTTCGATTCTGATTGGTTGATTGAGAAAGATTCTAATTTTAAAACTATACCCAAAAATGAGGCGCCACTATTTAATCTCACAACAATAAACGAATAATGACTTGAAAAATGTGATAAGCAAATAAAATATTCCGCATTGTTAGTATAAATATTAATGAGCAAAATAATAATCTGTGACAGGGTCAATAAACACGTTAAACATTAAAATTATTATGTGTTTTGAAGCAATGTTTTGGATTAAACAGCGTTTTAATTTTAAAAGGACCTAACGACTGTTTTCACCTGCAATCTTTTAATTCGATGGTCTGATGGTGGTGAGTGTGCTCTAACAAGTAGAGAATCCGCGTTCGATTCTCAGTTGAAACAAATATTTATTTATTAAATATTGTACATATTTATGTTAATATGTTTTATAATTTTATTTAAAATATGTAATATGATATTTAAAACAGTATATATTTCTTTCGGGTCTGGGGGGCTACTCAGGCATATCCGAAGTTTCGTGATACGGCCGTCACCTCTATAGTTTATGTGAATTTTGAAATATAAGCCCGTAAAAAATGTCCGTGAAATGTCCAACGTCCGTAAAATCTATCATTCGTGAAGACACAGTCAAATGCATAATTTCTGAGTAGTGAGTAGCCCCCCTGGTTACAATGCCCCTTACACCAATATTTTGTTCTGGGCGTTGGTGCCCTTTGTCTTGCCATGTGGTTAAATGAATAGGTCTATTGGTCACTCGTCGTCATAGCTTGTAGTGGCTATAATCATTGACCATAGGCTGTTGTAATTATTCGTTAGACCATACCACCCTGTTATTTACAAAGTGGTGTAATATGCAAAGGATGGTTTGCGATACTGTTAAGCAAAAATATTTCCACTGCGTTTGCAGTTTGTGAATGTAGTTCAAGTGCGAAATGATGTGGCAACACTTGCCACGCGTGTTTTGCATACGACAACTACTGTAACTCGATTCTTTAATGCACATTCAGTTATTCGAATTCACAAATTGTTTTATTGAAATTAAAACAACTGACTAGCAAGTGTATGACAGTTAATATAAGAATAAAGTTTGATGAATAAATTTATTTTGTTTTGTTTATTTATTTACTTTTAGTAAGTGGGCTCCAATAGAGCGCTTTTACTCGTCAATACAAATACAAATATAAATGAAATAAATTTATTAATTCAATAATTATCAATTTGATTTAGCTGCTTATACTGGCATTGTCCACTTACGTACTAATGTCATAATAATATAAAAATGCGTTTAATCTGACGGAGATTATTTTGAAGAGGATGAAATTCATTTCGAAGAATAATAAAGAATTTATATTTTATAAGCAAATTCACCTTACTTTTTGATGAAATCTACTATGATGTAGTGGAATAGCTGATGTAAGGAGCATTGTCATCCTTTTGTATATCTAGGGGTAAACATAAAATGACATTGGTTATGTCCAAGCTTTATTATCTATAAGATATTCGGTATATGTCCCAATGTTGTTAAATAAATAAATAAGCGTAATAATTAATATCGTAGTAATGTCTGTGACTTTTCAAGAACATAAATTAGTTTAAAATACTTTATGCGGCTTAGTATTGCTATGTATAAGTTAATCCGACATTTCTCGCATAAGAAACATCTTGTTAATACAATAGGTGTACAATCATGCTCAGATTAAACTGGTGTTTTTAATTGTATTTATTATTGTATTGCATTATTGAATTACGATCGTATTATAGCGATTGATACAGCTGAACGTTTAGAGGCGAAAATGTAGTGTTAGTAATAATAATGGAATCCATCGACATCCGAGTGAGTTAGTCATTAGCGAGTTAAAAGAGTATACTCGTAAAGCTTTGGTTTTTTTGTTGATGTTGTTTTTGTTGACTGTATCTGCTACACCCAGGTTTGGTAGTCGATTATTTCTAAACGATATTATGAAATCGCTTTCAGAAAACATATGGCTGGGATTCTGTGGACTGGTTCTTCAGGAATTGCTTAATAGTTATAAATGGACAATCAGCTAGTTATTTTTCTCTAGTTACGAAAAAATATGTACTGTTCTAAAACTTTCTAGATTTTCATCTACAGTTAGGGCTTATGCGGTCTTTAAAACAATTGCCTCTACTATGGGCTTGAGGAGACGTACTCCGTCTAGGTTGACATTGCACGCCCGTAAAGTTGCCTGTTTTCTTAATTTAGTACAGAGATTAATAAAAATAATAACAATTAGATAGTTAATTAATTAGCTGTTATGAATAGTAGATCTAAAAAATCTGAATAATAAATATTTATCTAATTTAAAACTTATACTTAACTTTAACTTAATTACTACGAGTACAAACGTCACAGTCTCAATGGCTGCAAAGTTTTCGAAATGTTGAAGTAAATCCATTAATATATTCTCTTTCAGTATATATATATATATATATATATATTTCTTTTTATTTAAATTTAATACCTGAATATATTGATAATACGAGTATTTGAATAAATAATCTTCATTCTTTTGTTTTATTTGTGAGGGACTCGTGCTACTAATTGGCTAATCAATTTGCTAGTACTTCTAGCAAAAACTTGCAGTTGGCATTCGAAGTAAGACAAGTTACGGCAATAATGTTCATATTTAATTAAGTATGAAAAGATATTGCGAAGTTTCGAGTTACTTAAAGTGAGTGACCGGCGCCGGCGCAGCGCCTTCGGCAAGGTAGCCCGCTATTCTCCTGCGTGTCTTAGGGTTGTCACATGGAACTAGTTTCTTATTTAGTTTATTACTAGGTTTTTAATTTTTAATAATAATATACTTTTTGTACATAAAAAAAATATTAACAAATTACTATATTAATGTTATGTAGTAATAAGTATCGTTAGCGCACTCCATCTCATGGGTTAATTTAAAAGAAAATTAAAAAATCTGAAATAGGATGCGAGTTACATCTTGCGCAGCGCCATCTATGATCCTAATTTTTATTACAAACAGAGAACTTATGGCTTTAGTCATTGTCCACCAATTAACCTTGGAGGCAGCAGAGAAATGCATGAGAGTGGGTGCTGAAATTAATCATAGATAATAGTTAATAACAATAATAAATCGTGCAAGTAAACGTGGGTTCGAATATCTCTATGTAACATACAAAACTAATATAGGCATTATATAAACAACTCAACACGATCCACCAATCACATCGACGTGCAAATTTTACGATTTTACAAAAGTACTTTTACTTATAAGGCCTACCTACAAAATTACATTGAGACTACATATTATAAAAAAGACTAGTATTATATAAACTAAATGAAATTTTAATTATAGGATAGGCCAGCATGCTTGAGATGATAAAGGGATAGATAACACTTATAATGAAATTACAAAAATACATAGTTGAAATGAAATGAAAATCGTTTATTAGCATGGGCACTAAAGGCGTGCACTTGCTCATCGTTAGACTCTACCGTGACTTCGGAAAGGCATGTGACGAGAAGAATATCACAAGAAACTCGTCAATCATAGCCTGTACATAAAGTAATAATAATAAAAAAAACTGAATTTTAATTCAGAAAAAAGTGAATAACAATTTATAAATCAGATTGCACAGTGGTTACAATAAAAATTTAGATGTTACATAATAATTTAAAAAAAAAAACAAGAACCTAAGGGAAAAAATTACCTATGTATTAATAAAAATTAATTATTAAAACAATTACAACGATTATTAATAAAATGTACTGTAATGTAAAATGTAGCCAGTATGTACTACATGATTATTCAGATACCTATATTATAAGTGTGACTGAGATGATTGTGTGTATGTTGGTGTGCTTATATACTTAGGTACTAGCTTTATTTACATTCATTGTATTAATTTTTTAAGACGCTTAATTAAAGCCAAGCAAGAATTGTACCTGCTAACATTATATTGTACAGGTTACGATTGGCTAATTTCTAGTGATTTCTTCTCGTCATATGTCTTTCCGAAATCTCCGTAGAGGGCCTATGTGAACTAAAGATTTTTGATTTTGACATTAAGTAACAATAAATATATGAAATTAATTAAAATTATTTTGCACAATGTAATTTGGACATATATAGGATACAAATATGTAGGATTTAAATACATAATAAACATAAAACATTATTGTGACAACCCTATAAATATTAATAAAGATTCCCCATTATAAATATATTATATTCGATGTACTTCAATATTAAATGGTTATAAATTTTAAATGGGATTTATTTATATCAGAATTACGATAACATTTTTAATTTTGTTTATGCTGTTGGCACTTGTTTATTTGAAAGTTTATTTGCCCGTAGATTTTTGGTGGTTCGATCGAACGTTTAATACCTAAAATGCAATAAATTAATTTAAAAAACTTTTACCATTTATAATATTTAACAGTCTTCATCTTTGACCACAATTTCTGCAAGCGTCTAATCAAATAAAATAAATGCAATACGAAGCTTGATAAAGATTTTTAAATTAAATAACATGACAATTTCCAATGAGAAACAATTACAAGCAAAACTCGCATCCGCTATGCCGGCCTACGATGGCAATAATAATCTATCGTAATATTACACAATCAAAAATGTGTGTGCAGCTTCATATCTGTGTCAAGGTGTCGGATGCACTGATCGCTAATGTTTATTTCTTAGATAATTTACGACCATTGTTAGTTTACTATAAAAATATTATATAATATAGTGAAATATTATATAATATTGCTATATCATGCTATTGTTTCTGAGCCTAACTTGAGTAAAACATATAATACAATATCGTGTTTTTTTATTATTATAATCCGACATTTCGAAAGCTTTGCAGATTAAGGCTGTAAACGTTTTTAAATTAATAAAAAACCAAATGCCATAGTAAGCCGCAAAATGTCTTTTTAGTTTAAATATAGTTTTTTTTTTTTGACTTGAGAGTTTACGTGTGAATTAAAATTTTATAATTTCCTATATAGAGCGTTTGTACGAATACTCGACATTGGCAAAATTGTCATTAATATATATCTGAGGCCATTATTAAAAGAAGAAGAAAAAGAAGAATTTAAACATCCTAAGACATTATACCAGACGATTCAGTCTAAAATGTGATATTTAGTAATATAGGACTCTACTGGCATAATACAAGGTGGGGCACGAGAACCTCCCATATTTTAAAAGCCTAAAAGAAACCTATATAAGATATAAAAATATATATATTTGTCCTAAATTTGTACACCAAAGACACCCAGTCGGGAACAATAGCAGGCGACGACACTGCGATTGTTTGAAATGCGGGAAGTTCCCGTGCCTCACCCTGTATTTTTATACCAAACTTCAGTGATTTTAAATTTACAAGATATTGAGGGTTAGTACCTACTAGTGTTAATTGTAACTTCAATAAATTGTAGATAGATGACGTTTGTAACACATTCCGTTTTAATTCGAGTTTATATGTTTATAATTTTATTTATTTATTTATATACTTTTAGTAATTGGGCTCCAATAGAGCGCTTTTACTCGTCAATACAAATACAAATATAAATGAAATAAATTTATTAATTTAATAATTATCAATTTGATTTAGCTGCTGTATACTGGTATTGTCCACTTACATACTAATGTCATAATAATCTATTATGACGTAGAAGAATAGCTGCTGTATAAGGGCAATGATACGATATTATAAAACTATTTAAATTTGCAATAGAATATAAGCGAGAAAGTTTGTCACAAAATAATAAAAGCAATAACTTTATTAAACACGTTAGACGCTTACGACGTTATGTAATTAAAAAAGTAATAAAAAAATTCTAGAAGGAAAAGTTTTTATTACGGCAACAGGAAGTGTAGAGTTTAGATAAATAAACGTATCGCATCTTGTGCGAGTAATCAAACGTAAGACTAGAAGTTATTTATTTATTTTAATACTTTTTATATTAATTGATTAGAAAATGTATTAACTCCATTTAACGCCATTCGACATAACACATTTCATATAACGTCTAAATTAGTTGACTAATTGGTTTACCTTTTTTTATCCATACAGTACACGAACAACAGTAGGTACTCTCTAAATTGCAGAAATTAATAAGAACGTTCGTTATACTTTATTAGTACATACTAATTTGTATTATGATAGTAAAATAAAATCGTATTTTCTACACTCCATATAACGTCGTAAAATGCGCAGTCCCTTAACTGTCGCTATATAGCGTTTATACTGTATATATTTGTCGTGTTTATTTTGCTTATACCAAAGTTTTAAAGTCATTCCGGTCATGGCGAGGCTGATAATTAAATTACAATAAACGCGATAGTAAACCGCTTAGTCTTTTAGTATTCTTTTATTTAACTATTAATTTACGAAAAAAGTTCAAGTTATAATATAGTTTGTGTGAATGTAATATTATCTTCCGCTAAATATGTAGTTAAAGTTCACGTGTTCTCAGTGTGAGAGTACAATAACCTCGATCTGTCTGCATGTTTCCATTGCATTGGGACGACACGTCATTTCTTTTTAGTTTTTTAATTTGAATACACTTTCGCCGCTCAATTTTAATTAAGTTAATCGATTTTTGCTGCGAATGACGGTTTTGAAGAAGTTAAATAAAAATTTATGTATCTTGGTTTTTGAAATATGTATTTCTTTTTGAAAACCACTACCTAACTAAATTAATTAAATATCTATACAAATGAAAAACAAAAGATTATAGTTAATGTCTTTTTGCTAGATTAAACGTACGAATAATATACTAAAATTTAATTAAAAATTCCATAACAATATTCAAATAACAAAAGAAGTAAAAAACATAAAAGAGATCTCGTATCGTGTAATAATGCAAACAAACCCGCTGAACGTATACGACCTTTAGAGATGTGCAACTCTGTAACTTCACATGTTAACGTTAATAGGAAAGTCCGATCACTATTATATTGTCAACTAACGGAATGTCGTTCAGTGGTTTTTTATACATTAAACCAGGGGTCGGCAACCTGTTTGTCCTTAAGGGCGCAATACTAAATTTGAAAATCACCGAGGGCGCATATTTTACAAATCTGTCCACATGCCTATTCTTTAGAATTTACTCAACTGACTACTTGCTGTATATCGCCGTTGACAAGAGTAAGTAAACCGCTCTGGCTATCATACATTTACATTAGTCCAGCGAGGGCGCATTAAAAATCGATCGGGGGCGCCGCGTTGCCTACCCCTTGTGACACACTCCCCCCGCGTTCAACTCGAATGAACAGGTGAAGATGGTCATGTACCTACCTAGCAACCCTCTACCCCTTTGAATTTTCCTCCCGCTTATATGGAAATTCACCCCTTAATAATATAGTACTTATTTAACTAATATTGGCCAATGATTTATGATCGTGATCGTCTAGTTTAGAGTGGCAGAACCTCTACGTTGTGATTGTCTAATTAAATATGGACCGCTACGTTGTGTAATTTATAGAATTAAATGTTATAGTAAGAATTCATAGAAAGAGACACAGAAAATACAGTTAGTGATCACCTGAAAATGTACGCACAAAGAGAAAATTTATAAATCAAAATTCATAATACAAATAAGTAATTGAACATGCAACTTAGCTCTGTACCGCCGCCTCGTACACGCCGTCCCGCGGATGATCTCGAACACACTATCACTCGCGATTAATAACATATGGGCCACGCGAATTTAATGTATAACGAATACGAGTAGTAGTACGAACCGCACGAATTTTACGCGAAACGATTAGAAATGAATACGAGAAGGAACTCAATTTAATGTCAGCCTTTCTATAAAATGGATTACTCATTTTGAGTAAATCGTCGACGAACTGGGGCCTCCCTTCCAACCTACAGCCCCACCACCTTTGTCTTAGAAGAAGGAGACGAAACCCTTCGACAAGGTCCAACAGAAGCCATTGCAAAATCTTCTAAGCTAATAGTTGCACGCAGACCTATGACAACATGGGGCGCCTGAAATCCCTACGCTAAACCCTAAGGCTGACAAGAGGGGGTTGGTGAATACACACGCGATAAACGTACTTATCCTAATTACTTACTCCCGTTTCCGACGCACTGACTCTAATACAAAACGCACTCTACACACGTAAAACCGAAGTTGATCAACTTTGAACGTTAATTACTTTTACGAATTATTTACGATTTAGACGTTGTTGCTCTTCCCGCGACCGAGGCCCAAGTTGGCATAACTAACGACACTAAATTCTCACGAGAGAGAAAGTTGTTTCTCTTTCAAAGACCGGAGCCCGAGTGCCCCGTGAATCCTTATTCGTCCTCTCACGAAATCTCCCCACGCCCGCAAATGCGGTTTTTTTGTCTGCCCGAACCCAACGCCATCATAAACATTAGACTGTGTTCACATAGGAGAGAATATTATTATATAATTTAATACAAAATTGTTTGCATTAATGCTTATTACTTGACCATAATATAACCCTTCCTAATATAGTTTAAAATAGTAACGCAATATTAAATGTGACATTTTAAATATTATAGAAATAGAGATAATTATTTATCATAATTAAATATAA
>JAPWLS010001672.1:0-57365 GCA_028551675.1 Tineola bisselliella | reverse complement strand
AAATAATTCAATTTTTGGAAGACGCGGACGCGCTTCTGGAACTTTCGATGTACCCTCATTTTAATTTGGAAGTACACTTCATCGAAACTCTCAAGTTCGCTGAAATTTAATTTGGCATCGACATCTATGTAACATTCTTGGTCATATATGCTTTGAATGATGTCCTCAAACCTATTACGAATTTCGTCTATTTCAGCTGAGCGCACCAAGAACATCTCACGACAATCAGGGTCATTGACCTTTAGGCTGAGGTCATAAACTTTTTGTAATTGACAAAACGTTCGCTCTTTTAACATTATTAATTTTTTAATTTGTTTATGGGCAGCGATTTCGCCCTTTGATAATGCCCTATCGTCATCCCGTGACGCCATTTTTAAACTACCTTCAAATTAAATTTTTTAATAACGAAATTAATAATTATGAATCTAATTACGTGGTTGGTGGTTCACCAGATGATGAATCCACTCTCTAGGTACAAAATGATGAATTCTGCTCGAAGGACCAAAATGTGGGGGATAAATAGCTTCAATATATTCAGCTATATTTATCTTTCCCTACTACGATAGCTCAGATGTGTGTGCACGGAGTACAATCTTACAATACTCAAAGAGAACAAATACAATGCCACTGACCTTGATTTCACCTTGCCTTGAGCTTGGCGGCTCTGATGAGGACAGCTGGAGTTGTTCCCTACGTGCACGTAGGTCAATGAGTTTAAAGAGTGGTTAATGTTTTTCGAGGACCGTTTAGATTTTTTTCTGAATGAAATATGGAATATTTCACGTTCTCGAGGAAAATTGTCAGAAAAATGCCGGAGGTATTCGATTTTGGCTGAGTTTCAAATATTTTGATCAGCCGCCTGTTGTATTTAATTGGCTGAAGTGGAAAAAAATACCTTTTTATTTGCTATTATTATTTTTGAGAAACAATTTTCAAATACTCGTTTTTATTATTGCCTTCTTTTGTTAAAAATATCGTGTATTATACTTGTTTTTAGAGGTGACTGACGTTCTAGTATTCATTTTTTTCTTAGATATTTGCACTTAAAAATCAAAATTATATAACCCATAACGTGTTTAACTGTAATACAAGTTATACTAGTACTGATCGATATCTTTAGGATATATAAACTGCGATATATCTAGGTATATCAACTCTGTCGCTATCTTTATTGTCACAGCACCAGTTGTTTTGAAAGAAAAGCAAATATAACCAACTCGTTCGCTTCCATCACTAATAGGCTTTATGTAAAACAACTGAAATAATTACTGACACTAGTGTTCGTACAAAATAGCGAAGTCGACGATAAATTATAAGTACTTCTAAGTTTTTTACGACGCCCCATTAAAGGAGAACGCTCTGGATGCCTGCTTTGGACGTATGCCGTAAAAATTACTTTGTTGTTACATTGTAATGTTATTGTTGAAACAATGTTGCTGTCCACAATTTTTAATTCAATCCACTAATTTAACAGTTGAATGTTACCAGGTTTTAAGTGTCATGACATGATTAGTTTAATTGGTTAATTTATTGATAAAAATATTTTTATTTATTCGTTATTTGTTTTGAATTAACTTAGCTTACTAGCGAGGTTATTAATAAAAATATTAAACTAAATTATTACAGTAATCCAGCGGTTCTCAAACTTTTTTGGCGAAGGAAAAAGCCTTAATATAATTATAAAAAACTGATTTATATGTATTTATGAATAATCATATTGCAATGTAATATTACGTAATATTTAGTTGGAATATTTAGATGTAACCTTATAATCATCTCCCTTTGGTAGGTATTTTTTGCAGTATTTTAGCCCTAGGGTTCCGCGGAACACACTTTGAGAATGGCTGCAGTAATTAATAAAAAAAAAAACAATATTCTTCATTTAAGTCATTTAAAATGCGTACTGTACAAACAATGAATAAAGTGTGTACAGCCCCTAAATTCTGTTAGTGTATTGATAAAATTCACTAAAATCAGCTGATACATTATTCATAACCAATAAGAACTATATCGTAACTGGGGGGCTACTCAGGCGCACTTCGGACGAAAATACGGACGTTTCCCACTCAGGAACACTTACGTAATCATTCACGAAATTACGGATTTGACAGCGATGTCACGACGGATAGGCCACACAATGCTTATTTTACGGATATTTGATAGGACTTTTTACGGGCTTATGTGTCAAAATTCGCATAAACTATAGAAGTGACGGCTGTATCACGAAACTTCGGATATGCCTGAGTAGCCCCCCTGTTCCGCCCTTTTTTCTTAGTAGTTTTCATACAAAAATACAGCCAAAACGATTTCTCGTGTCAGACAAATTTTTATGATTCTATTCCGCTTTCGAGACTGAATAAAATATAATAATTTTATTTCTAATTATAGTTTATGTGTATTGATTATGGTTGTATATAAAAATAAATTTTTATTGATAAGATTGCGAATTGCTCTTAATTTGTCTTTTGTATGTGTTCACTCTTAAAGCAGTAAAGGATTTATTATTATTATTATTATTATTTATCTACACGCTATTATTATTTATTTATTTATTGGGTCCACAAACAGGGCTCTACAATTAGATTAGGAATTAACATCGTACTAAGAATTATAACAATCAGATTGTAGGCCCTATGCACAGTGAACACAGCATGCACTAACTATGTTATGCTAAATTATAATATTTCTCCATATAGGTAGTAAAGATTATATATGTAAGTTATGTCTAGAGGGTAGTTATGTAAACCTTTTACATAAATTGTATAGTGGTAGGTGACTACCACATTTGACAGCTGTTAACAAACTCGATAAATGATCACACTCAAGAAGGACTTTTATTTCCATAACTACGACATACACATATAGAAATTATTAATGTATAATTGTTTATTACAATCTACATAGTTTTATTTTTTCATAATAAAAAAACAATCGCACATAAAAAATAAACAAAAGAATAATGAATACTTTCTTATTCAATTAAATCGTATTATAATAAAGTATGTAAAATTGCACAACATAATAATATAAATTACTATTTAACGTGTGTAATTGCTTTCAAATTTAGTTTGAAAACAAACAAAATATCTAGTAACCCCGTACACTCATATTGTATGTAAATGAGTCACTAACAATGTTTTAGTTACGGGGGGGCCCGTTCTAACAAATTAATACGTACGTAGGTACGTTTTGAAACTACTAAAATTACCCGTTTAACCTGTAAAATTTGACCTCCTTTGCAACCAATACAATAATCGTCTAATGCAGCGGTTCTCAAACTTTTTTGGCGAAGGAAAAAGCCTTAATATAATTACAAAAAACTGATTTATATATATTTATGAAAATCATATTGCAATGTAATATTACGTAATATTTAGATGTAATCTTTGGTAGGTATTTTTTGCAGTACTTTAACCCTAGGGTTCCGCGGAACACACTTTGAGAATGGCTGGTCTAATGCTTGTCACACATATGATAAAACATAGATAATAATAATTAAATATTTTCCGTCCGATATCAATTAGATCAAAAAAAAACTGCGAAATCACAGTGGTCCTCGAGTTGGATTCCAGCTTGAAAAATATTTATTTATTATCGTAATTGTAAAAAATCGGTGTTTGGGATTGGTGTGATATATTTGTCATCAAAACAGGTCAAATTTTCTATATGAACTAGTAATTAAAAACAATTCCGTCAGTTGAACTATGATTCTCTAGAGGGCTGTATATTGTATAATGTACATTTTGATAGCAAACTAGAACAGTACAGGTAACCTGGTTAATATAAAGTACTTAATTAGCATACCAAGAAATATTAATGTCAGTTAAAACAATTGAATTTAAATATATTAATTTTTGGATAGTTATTGCAAGTGACTTTATATAATACACAGGAAGTACAACTGGAAGTTCACTATATACTTGAGGCTGGTAACTCATTTCTTACTTAAGTCAGGTAGTAAATTAAGCTCGGCTTACTAATAGCACCTGTGTAGTGTAAAATAATATTAGACACTTAAGAAAGCTCATACAGGATGCTTACTGCGACAAACGGATGTGGTAGAAATGACAATTTTTTTTAATACTCAAAAGTAGTGATTATATAACAACAAATAACTATTTCTTATAATTACTTGAATATAATATATTACTTAAATAAATTATACAATAAAAAAGGGTTTATTTTCGAACGTCTCGAAAGCCTTGCAGCTTGCTATTTCGCCTAAGATAACACTGTTTGTTTATCTGTTTTCGCAGTAAGCAGACAATATATGAACAACCCTATAAACATCCCTTACTGACGCACCCTTAATAACACAAGTTATTTTATATAATGCAATGAAGTGCTTATACACTTTCATCCATCTGTCTGGTATCGCTACAATGAACCAATGGTAGTCTTAACAAATCTCCAATCGATTACTACCACTAGTACCTATTCAAACTTTCACCGTAGCAGCTCGTCAATGGAACATGCTACCACTCAGCGTTAGACAAGCTCCATCAATTCATATTTTTTAAATTTATTTAATTCACTTATAACTTCTCATAAATATGTGCATATTTAGGTATATTTATTATTGTATGTAATGTATGTATTGTGTGTATTTAATTATTATTATTTTCATATCATTGCATCCGTATATCACAGTTCACACTGATAAAAGTTAGGTGGTAGATAATGCCAATGGCATTAAGCTTGCCTATGTACCAATTTTGAGTGCATTAAAGAATTTATTATTATTAATACTATTTAAATGAATTTACAAAACAAGTATTCAATATATTATATTTCTGATTAAGACAATTGTAGTTTTATTTATAACATCCTTTATGTCACTTTAAAATTATCACAAACCTTTTGTTAAAAATAGTTAGTAAGTAGTAAACTATTTAATTGAAACATTTTCTATCTACTCGATTTTCATGCGTACTACTTACGACCTTCTAATTATGACCTGTGAAACATATTATTATGAAATATATTATTATTATTTTAAATTTTGAATCTAGAAAAAGTCGATAAATAAGTAATTTAAAAGAAGTTAAATTTAGTACATTTAATAGTTTATTGTATTTAAAAAAAAGGGACTTAAACGTGGGGTATAACAGAGAACAACCCGGGCTTCCAGTATTCGTCCACCATGCATTCGATTGCAATTAAATTTTTAGTGCACGAAATTGCTCCATCGCTTTTTCATTTGTTTCCATTTGTGTGTGTGATCAAATAAAGTGAGGAACTAAGTGCTTTCTCTGTTTTGTTTGGCGGAAAACTGTTTGGTTTACCTTTAATAATTTAATAGTATTGATGGCATCTCGTTTGCGATGTCTATGTTTTATGTATAACTAGGTACATACATAGACTTAAATATGGGTTGTATTGAACAATTAATATGTCTAGTATTCAAAAAAATATATATATCTACCTTCAGTATCCATCTCTTAGTGTGATTAACTATTTTGAATATGTACATACATACTCGCCTTTAAATTCAAAACAAAAGGAATAAACGTTTATCATAGAAAATTCAACTTGGAAAATTAAATAAGAAAATATGATTTATAATGTGTCTCTTGACAGTTTATTCTAAGGTGGTTGGTTGTATGAACAAGAATACCAATATTAAAAGGTACGGTCACGTTTCCACTGGAATAGAAGTGGAAGAATTATAATTTTATTGCTTTATATAATTTACGGGCGAATTACGATGCCTTGGAGTCCGTACGACAAATTACAGTGCGTTTTATTACATTAAAACAAAAGTATAAATATTCGCGGAACTATTTCTTTTACCTTTGTATGTTTGTATTGTTTTTGTCCTGATCTGAGTGACCTAGTTAAGGACCGGGACCTATATTTACTTGTGTTCATCCCTAAGTAGCAACAACTATTTCAACATTGCGTGCAGAACAAAAATATTGAATTTCAAATTTACAACTCAAAAGAGATTCAAGAGTCCATAGTAACCAAAATTGTACAGTTTAATAAACAAATGATGGATTTGATATAAGACAAAAAAAGTCGCACCGCAATAAGTCGTATGAATAATATCAAAATTTCATTGGCGCGAATACGTAACACGCTTTTATAAGGGTACCGTGAAATTATCATTTCCCTAGCTTCGAGGTTCCACATTTAAATTTCAAATTGGCATCGCAGCCACCGAGATTAGAACGGCTCTTAGGCCTACACCCTTATTAAAGGACCTATTTTTGCTCTTTATTCGTAAAATTGAGAGTTACTTAACTGTCATCTTTAGCTGTTTAAGTCTGTTATTAAAGAATAGTACGAAACAAACAGAAGAGTCGGTTTTATGGAGCTCGCATTGCATCTAAAGGCATCAAGACAACAAGCTAACATTGAACAATGGTCATGTCATGAAAAGTCATGAAAAAATAACAAATAATATGTAAATAACTCACTAAGAATTAATTTTCAGCTACAGGAGAGTTGACTATTTCAACAGAAACCTTTTCTAGTACAGAACTATATTAGTTGAATACGTAATGATGATTTTTATAAAAAACACTGCAAATGGGAGAAAAAATCGTGTAAAAGTAGAATTACAGTTGCAAACGTGAACTGACTACAGAAGTTTCAAATACGCAGGTTATTGCACTTTACAGTATTAAGATGAAATCGAATTAAGTCAGGTGAATGAGTTGGAGAAAATATACCCAAAGAGTTTTTAATTTCGAGAAAGACACAGAAGATTTTCTAAATAAATATTAACTTGTTGTTTTTTTTTTGACATTTACTATTAACTAATATACAATTTAAGGAAACACACTACAACTCTGTAAAAAGTTGTTGGAAAATGTAATTTATTTGCCACAAGAGATACGTTTAATCAAATAAGTTGGTACTCTCTACAATTGTTTAACGATGTAGGTAAATGTTTAGATAACGCGGTAGGTAAATTCACATTATGATTTTTTTGCTGTTTCATTGTTACCGAGAGAAAAATGTTCATTTGAGCAGTGAACATATACAGAGTACAGCTCGTGGGAACAAGTTCAGTGAATTTAGGGAATTCAGTTGTGATTCGTATAAGAAGGAATGACAATGCATTTAATTGCTGTTGGAACCTTTCGTCACCATATTACCATGTAACCAATGAAGCGCCTTTTCATATATTATATGTATTTATATTGAATAGAAATGTACAAAATAACATTAAGATTGTGTGGACGACAGACTTTAACCATCTTAAAAATTATATAACGATACATTCGATATGTTTTAGAGAATCAATGTCTTTAGTTTTTTCACCCTATTGTGTTAGACTAAAGCTTCTTCCAGAAAAACTTTGATAAGCTTTTTTGTTGGCTTGAGGACATTTTATAAAGGTTGTGTGGTTTACTAATTAAAATTGGACATATTTCTTTTTATTTGGACTTTACTCCAAGCGGAATTTAAAACTGTATTCAGTATCACTGTGGCAGAGCAATTAGTATGTCTTTCTCCCTTGTGTTTAATTATCGAATAGTAGAGTATACTAATTTAAAGACACGCTCTTTAGTACATGTATTTATTATTAAAAACCTTAAAAGTGAAGTGTAGAGGGAATGGTGGAACAAAGAGCGGTAGGCAGACTGATGATGGCATTAGCCCAGTATGCCGTCCCGGGGTAGTACCACCACTTTCAAGCGGAACACCCGTGAAGTGACCTAGTCACGTTTCGGGATCAGTGCGCCCTGTTAATTTGGACAGAGCACATTCGTATCTTCAAGCCGGCATGGTGGAGTCGACATCTGTCTGTGGTAACAGTTATCTATGCTCATGTACATCATGCTCTAGCTTAACATCAGGCGGGGTGTGGTCAAATGCTGGCTGGGCAATCGATAAAAAAAGGGTTTCTTATAAGTATATACGTTCCTTGGTAAGCAGAATTGTAGTTTAATTTTGTAACATTTGACGAAGAACATCGTTTATTTGTTTTATTTCTTAATTTTCTACGATGTTTTAATATTCGATATCAATACATGCTTCCTTTCTGAGTTTTTAAAGCACTATACAATTGCTAACCAATGCTTTATCGAGTATTTTAAAATTGTATTTTGACATTATAGTGTAATTGTACATTATAAAAGAGAAGTTTTTTTTGTTGTTAATTATTATTACTATTTATTTTAAATGTTTTGTTACACACCATTCTTATTAGATAAGGGGTTGAGAATTCGACAAAACTGCAAGGATTGATAAAATTAACAATTTATAATAAATACTTATTTTTGTTAGTAATATAATACAATGTTTAAATTATACATCAACAACAATACAAAGGAGGTTTTTGAAAGAATAAAAACCGAAATGGAGTGTTAATTTTGACTGGTAAGAATTTTTAAACATATTATTTCACGCTTATTTCATAAGGAAATAGGCTACCGTATAATTTGCGGCAACAATTATTCTTGATGAGGTTTTAAACATCTGCGCAGTAACATCTGTCTGTTTGTGGTTTAGGAAAAAAAACATTTCTCTTTTGTCTATTATTGTTTTATCAATAGCGTTTTAATATGAAAATCGCTTGTGTTTTGTTTTAAGTCAGGAATTGTGAACTAGCCGGTAAACTAGTTTGCCATATAATTACCTGGATATTAACCCTTAAATGCATGATTTATTCTGACCTCTTGAAAAAAATATATCTTGTAGACTTGTACATTCTAATGTAGGGAGACATAGAAAGAAATAAAAAATATATTATTTTTCTACTATTTTATTAAAAAACCTTATGTTGCAGATATACAACATCATACATGACACAGTATGCGTTGCGCTCATAATAATGATTTGGTAGCCGTCTTAGTGGTATGTTGCAGTTTTACGTCAATATGCATTTAAGGGTTAATTGAGTATTAGAGTAGAGTAATAGAGTAGAATATAATATTATACTTTTGGCACCCATAGACATGACATCACATCTAGATATCTTGACCGGTTTTGTATAATAAGCAGTGCATGTCTGACCTTTTGCGACAAGGTCAATGTCTATAATAGAATTTGAATTTAGACTATGAATGTTATTATTTAGTGATATATTTATTTAATGAATATCTTACTGATAAAAAAGCTTGGACATAATCTATGGTATTTTATGTTTACCCTTAGGTATATAATATATAGGATGACATGAATATATAAATAGGATAACAATGCCCCTATACAGCAGCTATTCTTCTACATCATAGTAGATTTATTATATATTACTATGACATTAGTATGTAAGTGGACAATGCCAGTATACAGCAGCTAAATCAAATTAATAATTATTAAATTAATAAATTTATTTCCTTTATATTTGTATATGTATTGACGAGTAAAAGCGCTCTATTGGAGCCCATTTACTAAAAGTAAATAAATAAAAAATAAATAAAAATAACATAAATTAGTGTGACATATTATTTTAAACATGTTATTGTTATTATTTTGTATTGTTATAAAATTGACTCCTTGCATGGTGTATTCTAGTAAACTGTTAGGTCGTGTAAATGACGATGTTTAAATAAACAAATAAATTATGAATTGTCGTGATTTTTCTGAGCTAGCATGAGTTATTTTTTTAAACTATGTGAAAGCGAAAAATCGCGTATTTGTGTAAAACGTCTTTCGTTAAAACTTAAAATGCAAATGTTTCCTCATTTACCAGATATTCAAATGTCGTTTGTGATACACGAAAAAAGGCACTCGGTTTTGGGAATGAGGACTGTTTGACCAGTATTTTTTGATCTTTCATTTTTTGACCACTTAAATAATCTATAATTAACAAAGCTTGTTGTAAGAGTTTCGTGTTGTGCCAGGTCGAAAACTCCAGGTCAAATTATAGATATTAAAATATTAAAAATTTAATTGTTTCTGAGATTTTTTACATATTATTTACAATACTTTATGCTGTTTTCTATTAATTAAACAAAATAAACACGATATTTAGTCTTTAAATTAAAAAAATTAGGAGGTCAAATTCTGAAGGTTTAAACGAAAAATACTTTCTATGGTAGGGTGAGAGACGTAATAAATTAGCATTAATCGCATTTTCTCCGGTGCCTTCTTTTCGAATTAAACGTGATATGATAGCATTTTTATAATAAATTAGAATTGTGTTACGAATACTGAAACAAAGCCTGAAAACTGAGACAAACGCCTGCCTTTTATAGCAATTTTAAAAACAACCTTGGGTTACATTATTGTAATTTTAGTAAGGAGCCTTATTTTTTTTCCTGTAATTTATATAGCCTATATTGATTAGTGATAATGTAGCATTCAAATAGTGAAATAATTTTTGAAATCGCTCCAGTAGATGTTGAGCCAATTCGTTACAAACATAGAAGAAAAAAAAAACAAATCTTTTCCCTTTGTAATATTAGTATAGATACTAAATTTATTATGATTTCTTAATTTGTAGTAAAGATAATCTCAGCTAAGTGCATTAAGTTTGCAAAATAAATGCGATAGTCTCATGAACTGTTTTAAATTAACTAAGATTTAAAACGCAAATTAGAACATATTAGATTAGGTTTCACAGTATATACTATATAAAGCCTTCAAGTAAATTTGTTATAAATTTATACACATATCTATCGTTTTTATACTCGAGTGAGATCAATGACAACAACTATATACTAAAAATATTAACGAAATAAAAACGTAAAATGCAAGAAAAGCGGTAGACATCAAAAGGACCTTGTTATATGAGACCTATTAATTCAAGATCTTTGTGGGCCCGATGTCTATGACACGCCCATGGCGCCTGACACATCACAAAGCCGAATACGTCGGTCATAGTAAACCTTATTTATAAATTTGTCTCGCTCTATTAGCTTCATTTATTGTAGCTAATTAAATACAGGAGCTTGTTTTATGACGTCATAACAGTAACATTTTACTAGTGACTTAGTCATTACTAAACATAATATCTTTATATACATAACAATTCGGTTGAGAAAAATTGAAATTAATCACAGTTTAAACTCCATGTAACGTTACTCGATTTAACGACAAACTCCCTAAAGCGTCGAAATCACTTGCCTTTGGTTGGCTTAGCTTATCTTCTATGCAATGATACACTAATTCAAATAAGATTGTTTTTTTTTATGTAATTACTAACACTAGTCTGAAATAAACTTTTTAATTCTTACTATTTCTTCTCTCCATTTAACGACAACTCTCTATAACGCCATTGTTGTGCATACTCCTCACTAATAAAAACATAAAAATGTCTATGGTAGTAGTCTATGTTAGTCTAATGTAATGTCGTGTCGTCGTAATAAATTGTATATTTAATTTATAATTAAATAAGTCGAAGACCAGTCAACAGTTGTTTAACACTAGAACTACTAAGCGGTCAATATGACCGGTTTCAAAAATTCTTCACAAGTCTTTTATATACAACCCTACTCGTTATTTTTTGTAAACGATTCTATTATTTACAATTTTACAATCAATTTATTGAATTATATTTAATACTTTGCACGCATAAGTCATCCGATCATTTTGACCGGTTGGTAAAAATAGGTCATATTGACTGGCTCGTAGTTCTAGTGTTAATTTCAATATAAAAGGTCTCTATAAAGTCCCTTCAGTGTCGCTATATGAATAAAAAAATAAGTAAAACCATTCCAACATTTCAATTTGATTTAAGTAAGTATTGTGTTACTAAAAATCAGTTAATCTAAAAGAAAGCCGCGATTCCTTCCCGAGTCGTCCGTTCGGACGTAACAAAAGAATACTGTATTCGCAAACAACGGAGACTACAATATGGACAGTACTCTATTAGGATCTTTGGCAGCGAAATAAAGCATCGGCCATTAGAGGCCGAACCCGCATCCGGGATCGGCAAATTGTAACAAATGGGCACCCACTCCCCCCTACCCTCCCTCGGCAAAGTCGCTCAGTTTTTGTTCGTGTTGCGTGTATTAAAGAAATTTTATTATCTAGATTTTTAACGAATTACTACCTTTTGACGATTTAAAATGTATATAAGTGAATTAGTAATGACATAACCAATGTCATTTTATATTTACCCTTAGGTATACAATAGGATGACAATGCCCCTATACAGCAGCTATTCTTCTACATCATAGTAGATTTATTATATATTATTATGACATTAGTTTGTAAGTGAACAATGCCAGTATACAGCAGCTAAATCAAATTCATAATTATTAAATTTATATTTGTATATGTATTGACGAGTAAAAGCGCTCTATCGGAGCCCATTTACTAAAAGTAAATAAATTTAAAAAAAAATTAGTTCTAAAGTAGTCAGGTACACTACCTTCAATTAGGACGGTGTGCTTGTCTCCTCAAGCAGGTGTAGTGATGATGAATATTTTTTGCGTTTATGTTCACATCTAGCGTGGTATATTCACATGCCACAAGAGGCTAAAACAAAAATAGAGTAAAATAGAGTTTTTTTCTTAAAAATGTAAATAATAATTTTTTTTATTACCCACAACATAAATACATAACAAATAAACAACGGCGAGCGTAATTCGTACGTCTTTTGTTTTTTCTTTCAAGTTGATTTATTCGCCCGCAAAAGTGATACAGATCTAATTTGACCGCTAAGTGTCTCCTAACTAAGTGATGTGGGTTCACAAATACACAACTACGATTTATTGTAACGCAAAATGCATTTCATTAATAACTAAATTTACCTAATTATATACTAAATTAAGAATAAAATTAATCAATAAAAAACACTATTAAGAACTGACATTAATCAATTAAGTTTAAAATAAATTTGCATGCTGAATAATCAAGTCAAAAATAACCTAGAGGTAAGACTATGAAAAAATTAAAATTATTTGCTTACACTCAAATTCCTTCACGAACACTTACAACAAAAAAAAGACGATCATAGTCATTCGACCTATCGCTATTTATAAGGACTAATTTATCTCTACTTCTAGTATTAACAGACAACAATCCACTATTATAAGTACATATTATAAGTTGTATGGAATTTATCAACACCAATAAAGTATACTCAAGTTCATTGAAACTCTTACCTCTAAACCAGCGGTTCTCAAACTTTTTTGGCGAAGGAAAAAGCCTTAAAATAATTATAAGAAACTGATTTATATGTATTTATGAATAATCATATTGCAATGTAATATTACGTAATATTTAGTTAGTATATTTAGATGTAACCTTATAATCTCCCTTTGGTAGATATTTTTTGCAGTATTTTAGCCCTAGGGTTCCGCGGAACACACTTTGAGAATGGCTGCTCTAAACGATAGCGTTAAATGAATGATTTGAAATACTCAACCCTATATTGCCGACCCTAAAAAAGAAGCTAAACAAATCCATCTATGACACAGCAAATACAACGACCACACGCAACAATCAACGAATAAAAATTCCAATATGAATCAACCAAATTAAGGCCCACATTTCGCCCCTAACTAGTGACTGATGACCGTTTATTTAAAAAAAAGACGCCGAACATTTATTAACCCTTTAACTTTAATAATCTTTTTGAATTTGGTAATAAATACCCTCGCTTTATAAATTGACTTGTAATCATAACCGTTCAGTACACAAAATAAAAGTGAATGATTAGGTATATATATAAAAAAAAAATTGATGGAGCACACTCTCTTCAAGCCGGCATATCGGAAGCTACTGTTCTTCGCAGATTGTAAAATTATACTTTTGAATAATTATTTCAATAATTACTGAAAATATTAAAAAATAGAATAGGATATTGGAAAGAGAAAAAAATATTCTTAGCAATAAATTTTAATGAATTTGGCCGTAAATAAGAAAGGTTCATATCCGGTTCGAAGGACCAAACTATTTAGTGATTTATATTGTCATTTTAGAATCATTGAATTAGCTGACGTTGTTATTATATTGTTACTATTGTCATAAGTGATTTTATGTTATTATTATAACAATCCAAATGAAAAGAAATATGAACATCTTTTATAATACTAAGTAACGTTTGAAATGTTAGCCTCGAGTAACGAGGTGGTATTGAGAGCGTTCTCAGTTGTGAATAATAAATTACAGTTTCGAAATTAAATATTCATGCGGGTATCATTACACTGTGCATCGTAATCAATCCGACAATAACCGGGCTAAGTTTTTGATATGACACTGTTAGGGGTAGCACTTTAAATAAATATTTGGCACATTCAATTGTTTATACTATAATCTATATTTATACTTCTATACTAATATTATAAAGAGGAAAGATTTGTATTTTTGTATGTGTGTAACGAATTGGCTCAAAAACTACTGGACCGATTTCAAAAATTCTTTCACCATTTGAATGCTACATTGTCACTGATCAATATAGGCTATTTAAATTACAGGAAAAAATAAGGATCCTTACTAAAACTACAATAATGTAATCCAAAAATTGGATGCCAAAAATTGCCATAAATTGTCTTTCATCGCATGCGATGTGAAAACTATTGATGATAAAAAAAATGTCGCGATAGCATATGTAACTATTGTAGTTATGTCACTATAACTACTTTTTAACATTTTAAAAGTTAATAGAAATTCCGATCAAGTTATCCGTATACCGTTGCGAAGCCGGGACGGGGCGCTAGTAAATAATAAGCTGCGAGAAGACATGTTCATTTTGATATTTTAATAAGTGAAGTTTAGAATTTTTCCAGCGATCATGGCTAACTAAGATCGTCTTATAGTTAAGTAATAATCGAATTACAATTTTCATATCTATTTATATACCTACATGCCTGTTACACTAATCCCAAAATCGTATTATTCAAGTCTTAATAATAAAGTTCGAATACGAAATGAAATAAAAATATTTGCATAAAATTATTTCGTTCACCACAAACTGAAATCATATGTAAAAGCTGCGGTCCTGTTATCCTTAATTTTATTTTTAGCAGAAAATATTTAAAAACGACTGTTCATTAAATTTTGCTACTAAAAATAATCTTTTTGAACGTAAAAATTAAATATTCTATTCGCGCAATCTTTTAAGTTTGAAAATGGAACCTTATGCATCACTATCTGTTTTTGTAAAGGTGCAAATGGTGTTCCCGTTCACTCTTTGGCAGTGTGTTCTCAGATCCACTCCGCGATTCGCCACAAGTTCCCCCGTTCGTGTCGACGAGATTCTGCCACCGATATACATTAAGTTGGAGAAGACATTTTTAAATTCATTTGTTTTTACATATCTTTAACAGTTAAGATACTTAAATGAATTTATATTCACAATATTTATATCCGCGGAGGTTCTTAGATAAATCCCAGCGTTAGGGTTAGGTATTAAGAGGTTACATAATATATATCAAATTTAAAAGACTATAAGATTTACTACTTTGCTTATTTTGATTATTTTTATATAACGATCGCAACAAGACTAATACATTAATCAACCGCATTCAACGCAAAGAGTATAAAAAAAATAAAAAAATAAAATGTCATCTCCATAAATATAAGTCAGTGCATATTACAGTACATTGGAGTCGGTTGCACTCTCTGAAGGGCGGGCCTACGTGCACTACATATCGAATGGTGTTATTTATTCGATACACCACCACTGCGATTATTCGAGATATTTCTAGAGAATTGCTTGCATTCTCTACTATTTGTAAATTGTCCGTTTGTTAGGTTTATTTAGTGAATCTGCTTTGTGATCTATACCTACGTGTTTAGAATTTTATATATGCTCATATATGACTCATGCTTATACATATATGTTACCTACATTAAATATTACGTAAAAACAACTAATTTAAAGGCATTTATATATAGGCTATATAAACGAAAAAATCCTTATTGTAAAAACTAAGCAACCATTAATAATCGTTTATGACCATAATACAACAAATAAAAGAACCGAAAATAATAAATTTATAAATCAAATTGAAGAAAAAAGAAACCCTTAACGTACCCTAAAACTGTTCAAAATGCTAAACCCTTGTTTACAATTGGTTGGGATTTAGCACCAATTGATCCATGTATTTTAGTTCCACGTGGATCTAATAGGAATCTTTAGGTATTGGTAATCAATGGGTAGAGTGATAAACAATAATTTTGTTTACATGCTTAACGTTTATAATACAGATACAAAAAAGAATATAATAACGTGCTTAATGCTACTGGCTAACCATTAGAAAATGACTTGATCGAGGTAACTTCAGTATATGGACCTTATTTTGTTTCCATATAGAACTAACATATCGTAAAAAAGGTACTAACCCGTTTTTGAGATATTCTATTTAAAAAAACCTCAATTTTAACAAGCTTAAGAAAATTCTGATGTAATAAATTCGACTTCTAAACTCGTTGATACAAAGCTCAAATTTCAATAACATTTACGCTTGACACGTTAACAATACAGCCTTGATTTGACCCTTAAATTTATTATATAAAGTTATTTGTATAAAAAATATAAAAATATTTGAGATGAATACAAGTGAAAGATTTTTATTATATAAAAGTCTTTACCCATCATTTGGATTAAAAAATTTAATTATCTAGGTACTAACTACAATACTTAATATCTGTAAGAAAGTTCACACTCGACAGTAGGCAGTCAACACAAAAAACATTAACCGGAATAAGACCTCGGGTATAGTTTGACGCCCATGACTGTGGGGGCTTGCACAGATTCTTTCCCTTCTTTTGAATCATCAGATGGAATGTCATACCGTAGGCTACTATATATTTTTAAAAATCACACTGTGACTGTGACTTATCGCTACAGTGACTTTTAATCACATAGTGTTTCTTAGAACGAGTTATAAGAAAAAAAACTTCGAGGTGTGACCGCCGCACTGTTTCGCGAAATAAACAATCACAAGTGTGGTTTTTCCAAAACAAAATCACAGCTATGAAAAGTCACAGGTAATCTAAGTTTTTAAGACGTTTGCTACCACTGTATGTTTCAGAAAACTGACGCAAGATGACACTTCAACTTCTTCTTCTATTTAAAAATCTAGCTTGTTGACTTTGAATAAACTTTGTATTTTCAGTTCATGTAAAACTTTCTTTTAAATTTACTGATATAGTAAACATATTGCGAGATAACTCTTAATCTATGATAAAGCGTAATTACTAATTAAAAGAAGCAGTAAATTTTCTCTAAATTCAACAATTTTAATTACTCATTTATTAATACACTAACTGTACCCTGCGCGCGTTGCTACGCCACCAACTAAAATAAATTTGAAGGAAAGACATTACACAAATATTTAATTCATTCCGAGTCATTTTATTGATTTTGTTCATTTAACGACAATATTGTCTGTTCAATGTGAGCTGTCATGAACTGTCACGGCAATATATGAAATTCATTGGAATGACAGTGGCGCCAAAATTGGTCGTACCAACTCAGAAACCTTCGTGGGCACAACAACTTTGCTAAAATCATCACATGATCAAATGCATAGTTTACAATTCTATAAAGGACACACAGACTAACATTCATTTTTATATATATATATAGAAGATAATTATTTAATAAATAAAGAGTAAACACGAGTGAAATTGCTCTATTATTGTTGGTGTATCGTAGATATTCACTGTAGCCGATGCGAATCATTCAAATATTTCTGACAAAACGTTTCCGATTCAGTTATCCCTTTTATTCGAATTATTCGGGATGCGTCCGTAAATTGCCACAAAATTGTACTCGATTTTAATCCAATAAAGTTTTAATGAATAAAAAAGAACACTATTTTTAACTACTAAATATTTAATTGTAATATTATTTTAAATATTTATAGTAATTTAAGTTATTCACGAACATGTTTTAACTGTAATTAATTTTAAGGACTCTAAATCTTATTGTTCAGTTTATTTTAATTAATTTAATCGCCAAAAAAAATCCTGTAAAAATTGGCCTAAGATCGAACGTTTATATCTAATATTTCTATCTAATGACAGCAATTTTAATTCATTCAAATTCAAAACTTTACCTAAGAAATAGCACGTAATATACTTATATATTTAGAGAGACTTATGTGAAATAATATGGTAGATTAAAGTGGATTAAAAATATAATTATCACAATACATTGTGGTAATCAAAACATCAGAAGAAACAAAAAAGATGACACTGACAGGCTAAACGTCAAAACCTCAAATCTTCTTAAATAAGTATTTTCGGCTTGTAGAATCGACCGACACATATATATATATACCAGCTTCAGGATGGATGCTGGAGACTGAAACTTACATCCAATTGAAACTAAACAGTTTAACTATACATTTTGCCAAAAATAACCATCTCAGCTGTCACAACAAGCAATTAAACCCAATAAATGCGTAAGCAACTTGTAATTCACCCCTTAAGTGTCTCATATATGTCTGTATATCTATTTAAGTTACTTACAAGGCTGGTATTTCATCAGCTGATTAACTAAAGATTATGAAGGATAACGTTACATTAAACGATTTTATGTTATTTATTGTAGCAATCTTCCTTTTACTATTTTAAATCCTCTGTGAAAAATTTGCAACATTAACTTTCTTCTTCTTGTTTTCTTCTTTATTCTTTTGTGTAGCATTAACTAATTTAAAGGTTTATGCAAGCACTAAAAGAAGAATTTTTAATTAATACACTTATGTGAACACATTTTCTATGTTCTTTATACAAATAAAAAATATTAACCAAACGCCTCCATGGACGTTCTTATATTAATAAAAATTGCGTTTTATACGCAAGTTAATCTAAGTTTAGAGATTTGAAATAACGTCTCTTAACCATGCTATATAAGGTGTTGTGATAAATTACGTGTTATGAGGATACGAATAGGATATCCACGTAGTTAAGGGTATTGCAGACAGTTTTATGGTACAGTCTTTTGTTTCTTAGAAATTCAGTAATTTATTACTAGTGTTTTATTGGCTTCAATAGAGGCTGACATAAAAACTCGTTTTGTTAATGTGTCAAGAGCTCGATTTGATTTTGTTAACAGCTTATTTTTTTATCTTAGCTTGTGTATAAGTTCTAACATTTGAGAATAACTAGTTGTAGGTTGAAATGGCTCGTTTATCTTATTGCTTTTTTCAATAATCTGCTTAATAATATTTAAAAGTAGTGGAACAACCATGGCACGATATTTATTTATTTATAAAGCCTACCTACAAAATTACATTAAAACTACATATTATAAAAAGGACTACCTACTATTATATAAACTAAATGAAATTTAAATTATAGGATAGGAGGGCATGCTCAAGGTGATAAAGGGATAGATACTACACTTCTAATAAAATTACAAAAATACCTAAAAATAAAAAACAAGAACCAAATAGATGTAAGGAAGAAGGGAGAAAAAAAGAAAAAAAAAACTAGGTAAATATACTAGGCTAACCATCGTCGTTCTGCCTACTGCTTCTACTAAAAATCACTTTGCGTGTAGGTAGCGAAGCTGGGAAATAAATTCCCAAAAAGTACCATCAGCGAACGCCGCAGGGGTTTATAAGATTCTCTAATAAATCTTGGGGGTGGAAATATTTAAAAGCCGACCACGACCCCTAACGTTAGAAGCCACAAGTTATAGCTCTACAAGTATCAATGATGTGTTGGTATTTCACGATATTAAAAGATTTTCGCCAACGTATGGTATTTATGTGGTTTTGAGGTATGTTGTAGTGATTGGACCTCGTCCAAATGATGGAAAGAGGAGATAGTAAAGTCGAAATGCGCACGAAGAAGACGTTTATTGATTTGATTAATTAAAAAAAACTGTATTAGAAGCATCGAACGAAACTTTTAAAATCAAAGAAATTTTAAATTATGGTGGCCCTAAATAACAATATGTATACACTTTTAGTGAAATTAAACTCAAATCGATAAAAAATATAAAATAAAAGATCAAAAGAACGAAACAACAAAACAATAAGGGACGCAGTAAAATTATGAACAAATTACTCAAAATGAGATGTAATTTGTTTCACGAAACTTCAAACGATTTCAAACTAAATTAGAAACGGGAATATTCCCTAAGGTAAAATTAATACAACCGATTCTTTGTGACTGAAGCCAAAACAAACTATTTAACTTTGAGAGGTTAATCCTAAAAATATGCGGTTAATAATTAATTCCATAATTAACACGAACGTACATAATTTCAAATGAAACGTTAACAAAAATTGACGTGACACAAACATTTCGGGCTAGATTCATCTCCCTGAAGATTACCACCATTCTTCGTCTGGTTTTGAAATATCTTCAACACTATCCATAGTATCCACCATACTTCATTGATTTAACAGCAATAGAATTCGTTTCGATACAGACTACACGGTACACGTCTCTTTAAGCTGACATAGTGGAAGTTACTATCATCTGTTAATATATCTTTGTAGTAGTAATTAAAAAAATTAACTTCTTTCCAATTTGTAGTGGGGTTCGGCTAATTTAACCCAATTGGTATATTGGATTATAGTATAATTAAACAAAATAATTCAAAATTGATTTCAACTCCCTGACTATAGAACGACCTATTTTTAAATCTACTAATTGCATCTCCCTCTAAACGCAATATGTTAGAAAGAGAGAAACTGCAGCATGCACTCGATGTTTATTTTGTGAGCAAAAATAAGTAAGCAATAAAGCAACAATGTAATGAATTGGTCATTGTTGCTGCTTTGACAGTAATGAATTTATTTCACAGTAACTCCGGTTTTAAAGTTCCCCTTGATTTTATAGTTTCAATAAACCCAAACATTTCATTTTAGTTATTGAGTCATGTATGCGACTGAGAGTCCCAGTAAAACACATTTTAAAAGTAACTAGACTAATTATAATATTATATTATATTAAAAAATATATCCCTCCCCTCCCCCCTCTGCCCTCTCCCAAAATAAAACCCTCAACCCTCAATCACAATATTTTAAAATTGACAACAAAATAAAAAATAAAACCAATAATAAACCGTATTAAATTCTTTTAATCCCTACTAATATTATAAATGTGAATGTAAGTTTGTTTGTTAGGTTTTCACGCAACAACTACTCAACCGATCATCATGAAAATTTGTACACATATTTTTGGAAGTAATATCTAGGATACTTTTTATTAAAAAAATATTATTTTTTACTATTGTTTCTAACTGACTATAGTTTCAGCTGTTTGGAATCATATTGATTCATTTCTATTGAAATGATCTCTGATACTTATTTAATGACTTAAATGCGAGCGAAGCCGCGGGTAAAAACTAGTTTATATATAAATATATTTATCAAATACAAACATTTGATATAATAATTGTCCCGAAGCCTGTTATTATATTACACAAAAGCGTTTGTCTTTGTGTTTAAATTGTTGGACAGTGACAAATAAGGAGCTCCGTATCTTTATTATCGGTTGTGACGTGTGGCAAAGTGACAGATGAAAGTTAAACATTACCCAGAGAGCTCACTAACCACTCCAATATAGATACATTAACTAATATCATTTGTATCCGCAAGCCGGTATAGTGGAGGCGACTGTTGAACGCACTCTAGTTAACATATGAACTCTACAATGCTACGGAAAGGCGTATGACGAGAAGAAGAGCACAATCATAGCCTGTACATAATTAACAAACAAAAACTGAATTTTAATTTTAAAAAAAGTAAATAACAATTCATAAATTACATAATTCACAAGAATTAAAATTACATCAGATCCAAGGTGCAACCACACAGATAGTAAAAAAAAAATATTACTTATATGGCGCGTAACAGAAAAACGTGACGCGTAACAGAAAAATGTGACGGCAAAATTCTCTAATACCTCGATAAAGAAGTTTCACTTCAATAACAGTATTACAATAGCAATATTTTTCTTTTATTACATTATTCTATTCATTTGTTTTTTTTTGTAAAGAAATAATCGTAAAATAAATACTCACAAGTAATTTTTATTATTATGTAAATCAATCGTTTTTGTGTAATTTTATATACGAATTTTTAGTTTTATTTATTTGTTTCAATAATCTTGCTCCTAGTCTACTTTTGCTTCCGGCGTTATGTCTGTCATTTGAAATGAGTGAACCGTCACGTTTCTTGCGTACTCGTCTCTCCCTCTACTGGCAAAAGTCGTGTTAAACTTGTATACCTACACTTTGTTTTTGACAAATTAAACTTATTATCACATTGTAGAGCTTCATTTTAAACATAGAATTGGTATGACATGGAATGGGAAACGGGTAAATACCGGTAAAACAACTATATAATAATATATATTTTTATTAAGTCACTTTTTGCCGGTATCTTTTCTGTTATTATAAAATTATTTCAAAATATAGAGGACATTTATTAATTTGAAACATTTTTGTGCATCAGCGTCTTCGCTATTGCGGACAGTTGGACTGATTTCATATAATTTTTGCTTCAAATATACTTGTGTTATTTACAAGTAACGATCTTTTTCTATCTTCGGTCTCGTGATCAATAAGTTTTCAATAAGTAAAATCTTTATTGATAATTATTTGTATTTATTTATTTATTTATAAAGCCTACCTACAAAATTACATTAAAACTACATATTATAAAAAGGATTACTATTATATAAACTAAATGAAATTTTAGTTATAGGATAGGACGGCATGCTCAAGGTGATAAAGGGATAGATACTACACTTCTAATATAATTACAAAAATACATAAAAATAAAAAACAAGAACCAAATAGATATAACGAGTAAGGGAGAAAAAAAAATCACAAACATAAAAAACAAAATTAAAATTCTGGTTAGTTAGTTGAAGATAGTTAGTATCAAGCTGTTTCCTGTATTTTGGCTTGTTGTAGGCTTGTTGTTTAATAAGTTAGATACTCTTTTAGTGATTTATACGTTTATTTAAAAGATATGGCTTCATCACTGCTGGACTTAGGCCTCCCCCATTGAATACCAGTGTGATATATTCATATCGGCTTGCATTTCCCGCCGCCCTTACGATGTCATCGGTCCACCTTGTTGGTGGACGCCCTATGATGCGTTTGCTGGTACGTGGCCTCCTTTCTGCCCCATCACATCTATGTTATTTATTTTACGATACAAAAACGCCGAAGTTAGTCACAATACCAATACTATTAGTCGCATATATTTTGTTTTAAAATAAAGTCTTCGCGTGTAAAGTGTCTTTAAAAATTCTTATAAGTTTGAGTTGGTGACGTCGCGCGTCTCGATGTCAGTGGAGAATTTAATATCTTTCAACTTTTAGACTAGACAGAAATCGATTCTAGAATAAAATGTTATTTTTAAATCCGTTTCAAATTGTCATTTGTTTTCATATAATATCAAATTATATGATTAAAGCTAAAACTGAAATATAATTAAATAAAATATAAATTTACTATCTAATACAGAGAGCAAAAAAATTGCTCTATAATAAACTTTTATAGCGCAAAATTTACAATTAGAAAAATTATTTTTGCATTATACAGTCTACTAGCTTTTAGCCGCTTCGCATTTAAGTCATTAAATATTATTAGAGATCATACTATAGCCAATTGGAAACTGTAGTAAAAAAAATTTTTTTTAATGAAAGTATCCCATGTTACTTCTAGTACCTACCTACAAAAATATGTGTACAATGTTTCATGATGATCGGTTAAGTAGTTGTTGCGTGAAAACATAATAAACAAACTCACATTCACATTTATAATATTAGTAGGGATGTGTTAAAATTTTTCTATTGGGTCATTATTAGCTAAATTAATTAATAGTATGTGGCGGTCGATTCTACAAGCCGAAAATACTTATTTAAGAAGATTTGAGGTTTTGACGTTTAGTCTGTCAGTGTCATCTTTCTTGTTTCTTCTTGTCTTTTGATTGCCACAATGCATTGTGATAATTATATATTTTAATCCATTTTAATCCGCACTATTATTTCACATAAGTTTTGCTAAAAGTGGTGACCCAACGACTTTCGAACAACGCAACCAGAAAATAACCTTATTTGTGAAGTTATGAAGCTAACGGCAAATTTTGAGCTCGGTATATGTAAACATTCTAAGAGTCCTTGGTCGTCATCTAATATACGGTGATTACAGGGCGCTTAATGCCACTACAATACCTAACAGAATCAGCTCTTCACAACATGGCCAATGAAAAGTATCAAAACACATATGAAGCGGAATCGGCAGTTAAGATCCTGTGCCTTGCAAATTTTCTCATGTATTTATGGATATTGTTGGACCTCTTCCACCATCCAATCATTATACATGTTATTAAATATTATGAATCGCTTCACTAGCTGGCCAGAAGACTTTGCCACGGACATGGAAACCTTTGCTTTCAAACTTAGAGAACATGTTCGTGTACTTAAGTCAGTTAATGCAAAACATCATTCAACTCAAAATGCTACTTTCTTTCATCCAGAACATCAAAACGTAGCATGCTTTTGTTCATCAAGAAAACATCATGTGTTAAGTATTTTCAAGACAGTAACAACATATCAATGGTCGCAGAAGACGCTTTCCGGATATAAATTCTTCTGAATTTACCGAGAGGGGAGTACTTGTGGCGATAGATTCTACAAGCCGAAAATACTTATTTAAGAAGATTTGAGGTTTTGACGTTTAGTCTGTCAGTGTCATCTTTCTTGTTTCTTCTGGTCTTTCTATTGACACAATGCATTGTGATAATTATATTTTTAATCCGTAATAATCCGCACTATTATTTCACATAAGTTTTGCTAAAAGTACTTAATTGAATCGACTCAATTTCAATATTTAATGTATATTTTATGCTACATACATAAAACTGCGGGAAATAACTTGTATAGAAATATATTTATAAATACGTCTTTTATAACCATGTATAAAGATTTAAACACGCTGGTATTCACTCCTGAATTGTATAGAGGAAAATTTTACGTCCCAATTTCCCAAACTACAAAAGAAGTCGACAGTTCCAACACAAGACGTTTCTCGTCTTCCTAAACATGTGGCTTTAATAAGGCAAAGCGATTTTAAAAGTATGTACAAAGCATGTAAATATATATACAAAGTCGTTTATAGAGTATATCTGTCTGTACGTGCTAATAAAAGCAAATTATAGGAAAAGAACACAGTTTCTCCAATACTATCCTTTTAAGTTTTAGTATGAATTACGTCTTAAAGACCATGTTATAGGCCTAGTTAAGGGGTCGGCAGACTTATCAACCAGATGAGCCGAATATCAAGTTTGTAGATTTTCCCATGCCTTTAGAGAGCCCCAACATGAACTGTATTATATAACTTTATTATATACTATAATGAAAGTCTAATTTGCTTCAGTGAGTTGTAAGAAGAACCAGATAATCCTATGGCAAGAGCCCGCATGCATTGCAGAATAAAAACATGACTGAAATTTTTCTCCAAAGATCAGATTAAAGCAGCCTCAAAAATAAGCACGAAGTTAACCAGAAGCTTTTAGCTTAGTCGCTACCCGCTCTGCTTTCATTAAACCGTTAGTCTTAACGTAGGAAAGTGGTATTGGAGCTAATGCAATTTCTAATCAGCACCCACCCGCAGCCGGCTCTGGATTTACGGCCTTCTACGTTAAGTAGGCCTCGAAATAAAGTATCGGAACTGATTTATATGCGGTGCACACGAAAAGAAACAGCCTGTATAAGCGGCTATGTAACAAGCTTTGAATATTTTCCATCGTTTATCAGAAAGATAACTAAAAAACAGTTTTTAATATGAATGTTTGATTTAAAATTGAGTGCTATCCATAAGCTGAGACAGGAACTACTACATCTAAACCAGCCATTCTCAAAGTGTGTTCCGCGGAACCCTAGGGCCAAAATACTGCAAAAAATACCTACCAAAGGAAGATTATAAGGTTACATCTAAATATTACGTAATGTTACATTGCAATATGATTATTCATAAATACATATAAATCAGTTTTTTATAATTATATTAAGGCTTTTTCCTTCGCCAAAAAAGTTTGAGAACCGCTGATCTAAACAAATGAATGCGAGAGCATACTTGTAACAACAACAGCTTACTATACTAGGTAGAGTATACTATACTAATAATATATCATATTTAACGCATAAACCTATTCTTGAGACTACTTGTAATTTGTAGAATTCAGTAGCTATCACTATGCCGGCTTAGAGAGATGCCTCTTCACACGTTTAAAGGAGATTTAAATAAATAAATAGTTTAGCAAAATGTACACACTAGAAACCTTAATCTGCGCCTTCTTTGAAATAAATAAACCGTGTCGGGTACAGGCAGAGGTAACAAAGGCGCAACTTAGTGTACAGTTCTGAGTAATTCATTTCTTACATTCGTATTTATAAAGCGCTCTCAGAGGATACGCGATCTATTAGAAATAAGTCATTTTATAGAGATACAAGAGTGTAGAGATACAAGTCTCTCACTAAACATTTACTCCAAGCGAGTTTTTCTCAGTATTCAAAAATACCTACTTTGACTAGTTTTCACTTGTTTCTCTAAATAATCCATAGAAGAATATATCCTCTGTAGTAACCAGAGACGGCTCGTCCTAAAGAGCGCTGGTGCAGTGCACTCCCACGAAAATTACAGAAGTAATCTATATTTCTTCATAATACATACTATCCTTACATTACATTCATTCTATTCTACTATGCCTATACAATAGTATATTATATTACCTATATCTACGCCGCTGTAATATAAGTTCTGTAATTTTCGTGGGAGTGTACTGCACCAGCGCTCTTTAGGACGAGCCGCCTCTGGTAGTAACCTCTGTCGTATCCCGAAATTAGCTGGAAATAGTCGAGTACAGGGAATAACTAAACTACCATAGAAAAAAATATTTGCTCTTACAGCTGACCTTTACTGATCCAATGCATAAGTTCAGCGTATACATACGGGTCCTAGTGTATAAGGTGCAGAGAATAAGCGTTCATTCGTAGCGTAGTTCCATTAGTAGCCTGTCAACGGCGAGCGCTGTTCTTCAAAAGGAAATAAAAGGAAAAAAAAGGAAAGTTGTATCGCATTCTATCGCAATGTATCGCGGAACGATTTCCCGGGTTTTTTTGGGGTGGAAAGTTTTTTCGACGCATGACCTACTGGCACCATTTCTTCAAAATTGTTTATTTAGTTGATATAAAGTATAGGCCGCTTAAAGACGCGTTACGTTCAGTAATAACTTTGAAAAAGTCTTTGTTCTTTATTTAAATTATAAATATGCAACATTGTAGACACAAATGTAAAAATAAAATAGCATGTTAACAATGCATTCAAGAAACCGCATAAAGTATTCAAAACCGATCGAGCGTAAAATTCATGCTTCAATACATATGCTATAAAATGCAACATGTATTGAACAAGTGGACCATAATGCTTAAATAAATACAATGATATTTCTATATTTAGATAAATATGTATTTGCATGTACTTAGTTACTATTGATCAGGTTTATAAATAAAACTATGGTCTTGTAGTATCACGACCAAAATAATATGCATAAATTGTAGGACAATCTCAGTGATTGACATTGACTAAAAAAAAGTTATTATATTTGACATCAAATTAAATAATTCGCCGATTAATAATGTTTATTTAATGTTTTATATACAGTTAACCCCCCTATAATGCGGTATATTGGTTCCGCGTTATAGGAAAACGCGTAGTACTAGCATACTCGTATAACGCGCTCATACAAACCCGTATAACATGTTATGTACAAATTATTCACATTCACAAATTATTCATGTTTTTAAAGGAGGTTTAAATCCAATATCAAGGAAAAACTAGTTATGAACGATATATGTTCAAACAAATGCGAAATTGATTAAGAATTGAACAAATCATTATAAATTTCACAGTATATAAATATTATATCAGAAATCCCCGCGTTATATGGAGGAAAACACTAGTTATACGAGGGACATGAATTCGCGTTATAAGAGTACCGTGTAATAGGGGGGATTACTGTCCTAAGGTACAAGCTTTATTTGTTTAAATTTTTAAATATACTTTATTTATAGTTAAGGAATAATATACCTAACTATGAATACTAACATTGTATTGTACAGGTTATGAATGGCAAGTGATTTCATTTTCGTGCAAAATACAGGACCTATGGGCCTATAAAGATTTTTCATTTTGATTATGTAAATTACAACAAATACATTCCCCCCCCCGCCCCCCGCCCCCCGCCCCCTTAAATAAAAATAGACCCAGAAGTCTCATAAGAATCATCAAACGTGTCACTCCGTCTAATGTTAACCGTTTGTGTGCGAATCGTCGCTATAGGTAATGAGTCAAAATTACATCGATTTAGCGACGATTGCGTCAGACAGAGTATAGTGTTCAGTTGGTGAGGGCTATTTATATGTTTGTAATTTTATGAATAAAAAAATATTTTTTCTCAATTTCTAATAGCAATTTTCAATCTATTTACCTAAAACCCATAGCACTCAAACGGTTAAGCTAGTGTACCAGCCATGAGAGGTAACGATTCGACAACACTTGTTTCATTGTAGTATAGATTCACGGGTTACACTTCCACAATGTTTAAAAAAAGACCAAACTCGAAATATAGTTCAAACCACAAATTAATATATCAAATATCTTCCAAAATAATAAACGATAATTGTGTAGCTTTTGAATGATGTGCAATTTCATAAATGCTGAAATTAATATCAGTAATACCGCAATGATAGTTAATTCCAATATCAATTCACAATTTCAGGGTCATCAACTGCAATACGCTTTGTTACTGGTTTTAGATAAAATACTAAAAATGTATTATGCATAGAATTCTAAATTTCAAAACAAAACGATACATTTAATAAAAATATGTCTTAGTTATTTACTAGTAGGAAGATATATTTGCATAAAATAAAATAAGGTAGTTTTTATCAGTTTATTGACTTCAACAAGAAACAAATTCAAAGAATAACAGTCTATTTATATAAATAAAATCTATTTAAAAGACTGTTTTAAAATAACATTTTTTTTTTTCTTTTTACAAAGTATCACTACTAAATTCTATTCTTTTTCTTTCAGTTATCTGTTGGTATAGTAAATTATAAAATTAAAAAACACCGATCACTTTCTTAAAATAAGTTGAAAAAGATGTGACTTACTGTTGCGTTTATTTCAATTATTTTCATCTAATCATTCTAAAGTATTGTAGTTTTGGTTGAGGCAAGTGCTGCATAAAACCTCATAATTTCAGTAAAAGATTTTCGCTAATAATTTCTGAAAACATTTTTCTTCATGGGATATTACTTCATTATACATGTCCACAATCAATATACGTAATAAAATAAATAACCAAAAGAGAAAAATAAACTACAAAGAACTACAACCTAAACACTAAAAAGCAATTTATTACTCATAATAAAACATCCTTTGTTATCAAACTAGAGGGTGCACCAAAAATGTCACTCTGACAGCCGAAATGTTAGGCACGTCACTTGTCATGTCAAAGTTGATGAACGATCCAAATAAAATATAGCCACTGGTTCCCAGGACGCGATGACGTCATCTGTCAATGGTAACCTGTCAAAGAGTGGTTTGACAAAATTGTTATTTAATATTTGAATATGACAGGCAAGGCTTAAGCAGTCGTCAACAAAATAGCAAACAAATTGACTTATATCCTTTTCCCTATATTTATCGTGTTATAAAATATTCATAAGCACTGTATATTATAAATTTAGCATCAGAAACGTGACAGGAAGGAAGTCGTTCTTTTATCTACAAACCGATTCTCTATAACGAAAGAAACCAGGAAGTTAAGCTTTGGACTTACAAAATAAAAACCTCTAGAACCTTCTGAAAGTGCATTTTAATTCAGACATCATTTATTCTATTAACTCCTAGGACCAACTAGGTCGAGTACACTTGGGAGATTGGAGTGGGGGTGTGAGATGACGTCATCTGTCACCGACGGAGCGTGACGGTGTGAATTAATGGCTTCTATGAGCCCTGTGGATATTGCCGAGGATATGTCGGGAAGGTTTGAACATATTGAGTGAAAATCTAATTTCAGGCTTTTAAAGGACGGACGTAGGATTGACCCCGGTTGCCTGCATCAGTGTCATACTAATGTTGAAATACTATAGATATCGAGAATCGATAAAAACACCAATAATGTTCAATTCCAGTCTATTTGTTTTAGCATTCTATATATATATTCCATTTTAATATGTTCCACTAAAAAATATGTAAACGTTTACTATATAAGATACAAAAATTACTAAATTAGTTTAAAAATATAGAATACACTACAAATACAATTAATAAATAAATTAAAATAAAATAGTTTATTGATAGAACTTTTAGTACATAAAAAAAGCAAGGGCCCCTGTACTAGGTTCGGAAACCTGTCCTACTGAGTACCCCGGTTACTGAAATAAGATAAGTAATAAGTAAGATAATAAATAAGTTTATATTTAATGCCTCAAATATTATAATATATTTGTTTTATTTTTATATAATTTGAATTTGAGTTTGAATCTATATGTATGCCATGTCTAAACATTACATTTAATAAGTTGTCTGTTCCTTGTTTTATTCTTACGTTTGATAGTTGTGTATATTGCCAGACCCAAATAAATAAATAAATAAACATAAACAAACTTTGATTTTTAAGTAAAATAATACAATAAATAGTTTCGATATTTGAAAAAAATATTGTGTAAGTTTCACGTGTTAAATTTGAATGACATATTTTCAGTCGTAAATGCTTCTTTCATAATTTTTTAATATGATTTTGATTGAAAATACATTTATAAGCAGTTTACTTTCACGTTTATTATATTTACTAGCTTTTACCCGCGGCTTCGCTCGCATTTAACTCATTAAATAAGTATCAGAGATCATTTCAACAGAAATGAATCAATATGATTCCAAACAGCTGAAACTATGGTCAGTTGGAAACTATAGTAAAAAATATATTTTTTTAAAATAAAAAGTATCCTATGTTACTTCTAGTACCTCCAAAAGTATGTGTACAAAGTTTCATGATGATCGGTTAAGTAGTTGTTGCGTGAAAACGTAACAAACAAACTCACTTTCACATTTATATTAGTAAGGGAGTAGGGATATTAGTATGCCAAGTTGATTTCTGTGTAATGTAAAACGCTAGAGAACCTCATTCTAAGACGCAAAAGTAGTCGCGTAGTTGTCTCGTTTTTTGAATTTCGATAAAGTGAATCTAAATTGGCTTTACCTCACCCTTCATCTGTTTACACCTGAGCTTTACGTGATGGCGAAATTGTTGGCTTTTGTCACGTAAAAGATAAACTACCTACACGCTCATGTAAATGAGAATTTGTTTCAGGAAAATACTGTTATGGAATTTGTATTATATTTTGTTGATGTTTTTTTATATATAGTAATTAATTAAATTTGTTTTATAAGAAGGTAGTGGCGAAAAGATAACACTAGTTTACAAATTAAAATAAAAGTCATGTCCTTTCAATGTATTCCATATCGTTGTATTTAGTAGTAACAACTAAACGCAAACATATATTTATTTTATTTCTATCACGTCTATAAATCAAGTTCTTATTACATCTTATTTTCAAACTACCCATAAGTTGGTTTCGATTTTATTTTAAAATTTTGATGCTGTGTAGTGTTTAGTTAAATAAATATTTGTTTTTACAATGTCAAAAAGGTTGTGTAAAGTACATTTTGATCGTTTTTGTTATGTGTGTAGTGAATTTATAATATCTAAAAAAGGATATCCCATAACGGAATCACTTAAAGATGCATATTTTGGTTATTTCAAAATGACGTGTTAGATTTTTTTTATAATTTTTCTGAAAAAAAAAACCTTTCATTTGAAGGACAAAAACCTTGTAAACTAGTGTAATAAAACTCACTTGACATTTTGCATGTCATTTCATTACTCCAAAATACAACAAAATTGATTATATAAATAAATAAATAAAATATAATAATAAAAATAAATCAGCTTTTAACAGCTTCTGTATTTGTTTAAGCTCCAGTATTAATAACGGATTAAAGAATACTATCTGTTAGTTTTGTTTTTACACTCACTGGAATCACATAATTTTATAGAAAGCAATTTCTAAACGCATATCCACTCCTCTGTCGCGCACGCGTCTCGCTCTTCATTTATTTTAAAGACATTCTAAAAAAAACTTGGGAAAAAACCAGGTAACTGAAACCCTAGGGAAGGGTGGGTTTCATCGTCTTCGGAAGAGACAACAAGGACATAATTTCAGTCGAACATCACTTACAGGTAAGTTCGTTTGACTGTACAATTAATTGCAATAATTCAAATGTTACCGAGTGCTTACAATGTGACGTATTGTTACCAATCAATCGATGTTGTCATAGGTCGGCGAATAGCGCCACCTGTGGGCAGTTTAACTAATAGAGGGAGATTGGAACTGACAGCAATATTGGTAGTGATGTCACTGATGAATGACAGGTGCTAGCGATTGAATGAATATTTTTTTAAAAAAAGAAAAAAATTGGCGCCCTTTTGGGATTGCTTTTTTATTCATGGTAAAGGTATCATTGTCCTTAGTAATATTTGCATCTACTTAAAAGACATTGCTGTTTTTTCGTCCGTATTAAGAGTTTCAGTAGAGTTTTAGAGCAAAAATTAAAACGGATGCTTTTACGATTCATAGTAATACATATTCGAGTGTTAAATTCAAAGAAACAATATTTTCAGGATATACCCGGAAATTTCTATAGGAATTCCAAAAACTAGTCATTTTAGACCAACAAAACATTCATTTAAAAATTGTAAACGGCAGTTTCTTTTAAAAAAATATGATTGGTATTAGAGATGAATTAGAATAACTTAAGATAAAGATTGCAGCTTAACAAATTCAAAATATAAATACAAAAAGAAAACAAATGACTCAGATTGTATTGTCAGAAAATGCGAGTTATTTTTAAAAGGCAAATTGGTTGTACCTTCATTTCCTTAGGGGCATAACGTTTAATGTTTAGTTTTAATCCAAGAGATAGGGACAGAAGACGAGTTACCCCACAAAATTTTAAACAAAAAATTCAATTCGAATAAGCCGAGGGTAGAAGTATAATTGCTCGTTAATTTTAGTATCATTTGATAAGTTTTGTTGCATTTTTATGTAATTGTATATATATATATTTTTGTTGATTAAGTTGTATACTAAAAAAAATAAAAAGAAATAAAACACAATCTAACACGAAATCACTTTTTAGTGAGAATATTCTTATTTGAATAATTTAGTTTTAAAAAGAGGAGTTTGAAAATAGACATCAACAGTCAGTTTGAATAGGCTACTTCTACATTGGCATATTCAATTTTTACTTTGAAAGACGTGTTAACATGTATAACAAATTTCTATAAAGACTATTGAATTCGACTAAGTTTTTTTGACTGTTTTTAATGTATAGAAATCTTGGTAAATCCTTATATTGTTTATCAAAAATAAAAAAATATTAATTCTTATTTTTATCAAATACTAAAGAAAATATTAAGTTATAGCATTTCAAAGTTGTATTGCAAATATCAGGCTGTATGAACACAGTATCGCGCCGTACTAGCTGATGTAGAAACGATACATCGCTTAATAACCTCGACTAAGGAACGGACAATCTATTATATGTCTCTTTCTATCGCGTTTAAAATAATGCTTTATATGATAGAGAGAGAGATTCAGCTAATTCGTCTGTATTTTAGTATCAATAGGGTGACCATATATTTTGTGAATATCGGACGTTTTTTCGCCAATCAAATGTTTTTATGAATACATTTCTTTTCATACAAATTTAAATTGTGAGAAATAGTAGAATTTCAGGCGAAAAACTCATCCAGTGAAAACCAAACCTTTTCAAAACTCTATAAACCCTTGCAAGGGCTAATAGAAAAGCGGTCGAGTATTATTCTCTTTAGTTGAGGGTATATCCTTTGTTTTGTCTGCGAATAGGTTTTGAAATTATACGGACCTTTATTGACAGCTTGTACAGTTTTAGCTTGAATATAAAACACACATACATATTATATAAGAAATGTTTTATTGTTAAATTTTAGAGTTAACTATAGTAAAATTATTCACGTACATGTTTTGACTAATTGAGAAAACTAATTGGTTTCTTATTATGGTTATTTTGTGAAGTTGTGTCTAAGCTGCCTTTGACGATTTTGACTAAGTAATTTGAATTTAATTAAAGAATATTTCAAGTGAAAACTTAAGTATAACATCGGATTTACACGCTTCAGGACATGCCCTTCTCTAATACGCTCCCCCACAGTTACGTTACGCTACGCTCGCTACTGAAGCGTAATCATTGGATGGACTGTGCATTCAATCATAAATACTACATAATGTAACTCTGCTTTACAATGTTCGAATAATATTATTAGGTTATCTCTCTCTTTGCTACTCACCGGCATAGTTTTTCATGTTATTTTGGGCGGATACCTGTGTGGTTGCACCGTGGATCTGATCTAATTTTAATTCTTGTGAATTATGATTTATGGGTTGTTATTTACTTTTTTCTGAATAAAAATTCATCTATACTAATATAATAAAGAGGAAATATTTGATTGTTTGTATGTATTAAAATAGGCTCCGAAAATAATGAACCGATTTGAAAAATTCTTTTACCATTAGAATCCTACATTATCCCTGATGAACATAGGCTATAGAATATTTTCAAAAACGTTAGAGATCCGTATGAAAACTTCAATAATGTAACCCAAAGTGTGAAAAAAAATATTATATTGCGTACGCTGCGAAAATTGTTGACAATAGAGCAAAGTGATGTACTACAGTTTTATAGAAGACATCAATATCTACAAAAAAGTGTGCTTTACCATATGTCTAACTATTACAGTTATGTTTCATGATAAAATTCATAGTACTTTATATATTCATATAAAATCATAGTCGCTGGCAACAGCTAGTTTTTTATAAAATTATTTTATGTACAGGCTATGATTGTCGAGTTTTTTGTGATCTTCTCGTCATACGCCTTTCCGAAGCCATTGTAGAACGACGAATTATATTAACCTACAATAGATTTAAATTTAATAAGTATATAGTTAAAAATATGATTTAAAAACTTTTAACGGCATTTGTTTTTGATTATTTCAATCCTATAGTTGTGGTGAGACATTATCATAGGCAACTTTCAATAGTAAACCTAAAAGAAAAATTAAATTAGATAAATCACGTTCACGATAATGAACAAATTTTAATAAACAGTGGGCTTATCACGAATTTTAGTCTGGCTTTCGAACCGAGTTCGCTTCAAGCGATTTGTATGGAAATTTAAGCAGCGCCACCGCGAGCGGATTTGGAACTAGAATATTTTAGATACTTTTTGTTAATTTTCGAACGTCTGGTGCTCGTTAGTCGTTAGTAAAAATTCATGATCCCGATTGCTAACTGATCCGTTTTACTTGTGGCAGCTCGATTCGAAAGCCAGACTAAATTCGTGATAAACCCACAGTCTATTTTGACATCAAATTATGAAGTCGTATTGATATAGATTCCAATTATCATAACAATCGAAACAATGGGGGAATATTAATAGATGCAGACCTTTTTGAGGCAATTATCCCTTAGAATGCCCTGATAATATTATAATAACAGCTTACTGTTATTACCTGACCTTATATATAACTTTTCATGTGATACTATTTTATACACATACACAACCATAAGCCGAGTCTCCTGCTCCTGTTTCTTCCAAACATTAAACAAAAACATTGAAACATTGGTGCGTGGCCGTACACGGAAAACAAAAAACATTGAGTACGAATACAAAAATGTGTACGGCCACGCCCCAATGTTTCGATGTTTTTGTCTAATGTTTCGAAGAAACAGGAGCAGGAGACGCGGCTTTACTTTTACGTGTTTAAAGGCTCCAGCGTATTTGCATTTATCTAAATATACTCTACAATATAAACAAAAAATTATTAATAAATATGTATATATATATATATATATAATTTTTTTTAATATGAATATCTGAAGCTAAACTAGAGTACTATCTAAAAGATTGTCTATGAAAACAATTGCTACCATAGACAAAAGTCTGCAGATAACAAACGTCTCGGCCATTTTGACTTGACTATTTAAATGAAAAAAATAAAGGATTACTTTTTGATATGATAATTTCTTGTTGGGTTCTTACCTGAATACTTGATATTGGCAGAATTGTTTTGATTAGACATCTGAAGCCATTAATAAGCTAATAAATACTTATATGTAATGTAAAAATATGTATATACGAATGCACAGCATTAGCTACAGGATGTATTATTCTGTATCCGTATAGCCGTTAGTAAGCTACTGAATATAAAGCGTGTTCGGATATCGTCGAACTAATTCGATTAATTAGAACCCACTCTGTATAGTTGATATTGGGAAGTATTCGTAGAGGGTGTTGCTTTGAAATTAATTTAATTATTGTTTAAGAATTCCTCTAGGGAATATATATGGTGTGTGTTATTATAACTTTGTTTTCTTAATATTAATTTTGTTTAATATATATTATAAGATAAATCATGACAATCTAATGTGACTAAGATGATTGTGTGTATGTTGGTGTGCTTATATACTTCCTTACTAATATTATAAATATGAATGTGAGTTTGTTTGTTACGTATTCACGCAACAACTACTCAACCGAACATCATGAAACTGTACACATATTTTTGGAGGTACTAGAAGTAACATAGGTTATTTTTTATTAAAAAAAATATTTTTGACTATAGTTTCCAACTGACTATAATTTCAGCTGCTTGATTTATTTCTATTGAAATGATCTCTGATACTTAAATGCGAAATGAAGCCGCGGGTAAAAACTAGTAGGTATATTATATACTTAAGCTTATTTTCATTTTTAAAGATGCTTAATTTAAAGCTAAGCAATAATGTATCTACTAAAACTAACATTACATTGTACAGGCAATGATTTATTACGATTTCTTCTGCGAAATAAAGATTTTTAATTTTGTTTTTATGAAGCTAAATGATTATTTATTATAAAGAGACTTGTTTATTTTAGTACGATTGAATCTATTTCGTAGAGGTCACATTCGAAAAAATACTTTATCAATAATTATAATTGTGATATTATATTTTGTTAAATGTAGGTTTAATTCGGATGTTCTATGTTTGGGCTGTCCTAGTCCTCTTGACACTTATAATACAGGATACAGGCCTGGAATCACAATGTATGTATTTATTTGTACAGTAATGCCCCGCTTTACGCGAGGGATATGTTCCAGAAAAACTGAAATTCCCGCGACTTTAGAGAAGTTGATGACTACATTATGTTTATACGCACTCTTTCGCATATAATATATATTTCGAAATTTGAATTTCGCGTTATAGTGAACCGCTCATAACGGAGTCGCGTAAAGCGGGGTATTACTGTATTTAAAAAAACTAAATTTGAAAATGCGACTTACTATTGAGGTATATTTTAATGGTTTTAATTCGATATTTCGAGGCATTGCAGCCATGACAATAAGCTGCTTAATTTTTTTTAATCACAATAATTGACAGCTAATACAATAGCTTAATAGCAGTTATTTGAAGTAAAGTATCTTTTTCAGAAATAACACACTTTCAAAAGATAACATTTGACAATATTTTACTTTTTGTATGGGGAAAATTTTTATCCGCTTGTAAGAGATCCGAAGCCCTCTGTCAACACGTGATCACAAAACAAACAATGTTTCTGACACTTTAGCTTCGAATTTACATAGAAAATAAGACATCTATACTTAGATTTTATACTTTATTAATTTCCGACGAAAACAAATATATATATACCTATAGTATAACAGTTAAACGTAAGTATATATTGTGATGAAGTTGTCAATATTTTATTTATAATTATTTTTTATTTTTGTCTCAAGTAAGTGAATTTCTGTAGTTCTTTTTGAGAAAATAAATGTCTTAAACCTTTATATTAAGTAAATGGGTAATGTTTTTGTTTGTGATCATATATTTCATTTGTATACATGTCTAGATTTCAGTTATCCTTGCATTTTTAGACAATTCGTTGTACGCTCTTCGACGCATTGATCTGATAAATCAAATGTAACCAAATTTATATTAGACCCCGATTTAATTTATCCACAGTAAAAACCGAAACGGTTGCTCGCATATTAAAATGAAATAAAATTAATTTATATGCTAATGAGGGAATGAAATGAAGAGAGGCTTTCCTAGTGATATAGTGCGCTCGGGGGATTTTTCGGGAACGGATTTTGGGGGGAAGTATTGCCCGCAAGGGGGATATCATGTTCGTGGTTCCGCTTGCGTATACGAAATTTGCTTTAGAGTCGTAAAAGTCAGTTTTACTTACTACGTTGTTTATAAGAAAAATCCCTTTACTATTTATTGGTGTCGGTGTTTTATGTACTCTATTTATATATATATAATAACGAAATACAAAACACTTTTTAGGCTTTACTCATTCTATTCAAATCGGCATGGCAGTTGTCTACGTACTATAATTCGAGCTATTATAAAATTTAATTATTATAATCATTCCAAACTAGCAACTGTTTTTATCTTAGACGCTGAGTGGATATAAATACCTACTATATATAACAATTTCACACTGATTTAGGAGATTTTGAGCGCAAAAATACTTCTTAAAACTCTTAAATAATAGAACAAACTTTAGCAAATTAATAGTCAATTTCTAAGGGATAAGCAGTGGTAATGTTGCACCCGAGTCGCACCTAACTACTTAACATTGCTAAGTGTCCATTGTATGCACATTGAACAGAGATACCATCAGGTACTGCAGCTTATCGTTTTTGTTCCTATTCGACCTCTTAATTGGTCCCAATATTTAAAAGCAAACTAACTTTGAACAACATTTAATTTGATTACTTTTTAACAGACCTTTCGACACCTTTGCAGGCTCATAATGATCGCAATGACTGCAATGCTTTCGAATCTTAGATTAAGTTAAAATTGTTAAATCATACTCGCAAATAATATCATGTGTCATATTAAATGTTATTATTATTAATTTTATGATTTTATATAGGTATTTAGTATGTATATAAAAAAATGTTCTAATTAATTTGTGGGTATAAACACCTTGTATAAACAGGACAATGCAATTCCCATCAGATGTAATGTTGCGGTTAAGATGGCATCTAGACTGTCCCTTCCTCGTTACTAACTTATTGTTCACGATTTCTGAGCAAGTGCAAACTACAAGCCCAGATCGAGCCTACTTGCTAATAATATAGTAATTTGTAACTTTAAAGAAATTAAGGAACAATAAATACAATTTAAACTTTACCCATTAATTAGAGTTTGTGAGTTTTAACTATTTTTTTATAGTAGCCTGGCATGTGACGAAGATCCGACTGATGTCAAGCTAAATTAAGATTTATGAGTGGAATTAACTGTTACTCTAACATTGTTAGCAGACTATGCTGCCTGAAGTAGTGTTACTAAGATTGAATTCAAATTCATATAGTATTAATTGTATATGAAATTGTGATTAATTTTTTCATATTAACACGTCATATGATGTGATGTTAAGCTATAGTATTTCTTAAATAGACGCGACAACAGTCATATGACCGCTTGACGGCTTAATAAGATGCTTCTTTATACCGTGCTTAAATTGTAGGATCAAGGAAAGTCGTACCATAATTTACCTGTTTAAAACATATATACAATTCTTTATTTAAAAATTATCCTTTTCCATATTGAGTAAGATAAGTTTGTAGGTCAGGAGAAACTCGTGACAGAGGACTTTACGATAACGGTTGCGTTGATCGAGATATTTTTGAGATCGATTTTTAACATTTACAGGCAAAGTTCGCGGGCGTTGCGCAAATAACATGACCTTTATTGTAGTGGTTTTAATTTTTAAAATATCTCAACTTAATTAACTTTTAATAACCACATTTAGCTGATAATTGTATTTATTACCCAGCGATATTAAAACGGTAAGTATAGCGTTGCCATAAACAATAGTCCCCGAATATGCCGATTTGAGGAGACAATTGTATTCCGATCACATTGACAGGGCACACTGCTCTCATTATACTCGCATAAGTATATTAAACTATAATCATTGTGCCAAAGTACAGTCGACAATCTTCAAATGGATACAGATTGAACTTTGGACTGGAACAAGCAATCATTAGAAAGGGATAACTATATTTTTATCGTGTCACCTGCATTCATTTGTCGAAGTTGAGGCATGTGTGAAAGGGATGGAAATATCTCCTTTGCCGTTCACGACACCGCGATCGTTTCTCTTCCTATCCGCTTATATACCTACAAAAACTGTATCCATTTGAAAATCGCCAATTAATATTACCAAAATAATATTGATACCGATTTTATTTGGTATAAATAGTACTATTACATAAAATGTCTTTAAAACTTCTTAGCAAAAACAATAGTATTTATAAGAACAATAAATTCATCTATTCGATATGTAGAGCAAAACTTATAACATAAATAACCAGGCAGATAACGAGTGAGACGACGTCATTGAAGCAATAATTACTTTCATGATACAACGGTTAAACAAAGAGAGGGGTTGAACTTTGTCACAAACTGTTATTAAGGCATCCATATATTATTGTAAAATGAACTGTTACAGTAGCATTAGCTTTGTCTCTTTCTATCTTCATCTACCTTTCTCTTTTTCTCTATCCACATATTTATTTATTATACCACTTTACACTACTTTATAAGAAATACATACAATTATTCCCGATCCCAAACTAGAATACCTGTGCTATGGGAAACCAGTGGCGTAGCTACTAAGGAGCTAGACGGGACAGTGCCCCTCGAACTCTGGCGTAAAAACCATAAATTGAAGTAGTGAAAATTATTCCCACATTCTAAATATAAATAAACCAGATTCCAGGAACGCGAATTCGATAATGGCAACTTGTTTAAAAAATACAGATGAATTCCCAAGTCTCGGAATTCTTTGTTTGAAAAAAAAAATCATTTGTTTCGAACATACTAGCGCCAAAGAAATGATAAAAAATGACGATTTATTACGTTCGCGAAGTCAATGTACAAACGTCTTAAGTCACTGTGTAACGAAGCGACACTGGCATACGCTGGAGTTTGGGTCTTTCACAATTTATGGACTCACTTGTAATGTTTGCGAAAGTATGTGACTAAGAACGTTTTAGAATAATAATAATATTATATATGCTTCCCGAGCCTTTATATATGAAAACAATGTACGTATAAACAAAAGATACCATTTCTACCAACATACAATTTCATATTAAATTAGTGTCATTAGCACTAATATATTGGCGTGGCTATTAACGTAAGGTTTGATATATTTATTTACTCAAAAAGAATTACATAAATTCACTTAATTGAGATAGTTAGGTATATAAAATTTATAAATAAACAACGTACATAGACTATATCGTATTATACTAGAATATTTAACACCATTTTTGCAATATATTTTTATATTTATTTTATTTGAGTCCGAGTAAGGAAAAATGCACTTCTTCTTTTTCAGTGTTTTATTTCAGACTGACTGACTGACTAATAATAAAAAGGAGGTTGCGATCGCCAACAGTTATATTAATCGACAGTTCATTATAGACCTGCGCTCTTTCCACCATAACACTTCTTTTTCCATAGCTAGTTCGAGATTTTGATTTGATCTTTATTTCGTGTGTTGAATATATAAATATTTTTTTGTTGATAAATTTAATTTTTAAACGTAGTTCTATAAAATCGCAATTATACCGAAGAGCCATTTAAAGTTTTTTTTTGATGATATTCATTAGAAGTAGAATTATACTTTAAATGAAATGAAAATCGTTTATTAGCATAGGCACTAAAGGCGTGCGCTTGCTCATCGTTAGACTCTATAATAGCTATTTAAACAACAAAAAAAAAATGAAAATTACCAAAATGTTAATTAGTTTCGCCTATGTTAATTACTTTATGTAATAATTACTTTCAAATTTACTATTTTTCCTTGTTTGAAATCGTTCAATCTTACTTACTTAAAAAAAAGTATATCATTTATATGCATTTACGTACCTATAATTTTTACAGCAATTTAGTCAATCTTCCGGCAATTTTTGTTATTCCTAAAGAAAAACAGTTTTAAACTCTCCGCATACTAACACGCTTTCAAATCAACGAAGCAGACTCAATGGCCCTTTTCCTTTATAACCTCTCATTATTTTGTCCACAGAAATTATAGGGCAAGTTAGGTTATTTATGAAATTGTCCAGTTTTATTTGGCCCATGGGACGAGTTTGGATATTATAGACATATCTAAGTTTACATTGCCAATTAAATTTTATATATATCATGATTTTAGAATGTCGAGACCTTATGTAATTATTACTGACATAAAAAGAAGTCAAATTCGTCCTAAAGAATATTCGCCCCATAGACCGAAAAAAATATATGAAATGAAATAAAAGCTTTCAGATTTTACCACCTCGAGGTAAATTTAACGAGACCAGAGGTCTATGGACATAGATTATATACCGTAACTGTTTACATTGTGGTCTATGGAGCATGAAAATATGTATGTTACTTCTTTCGATAATAACATGTCTAAATTAAAAATATGTTTAATTGAAATTAATTTTCAGTACATAATTTTAAAGTAATAATAATAACTCCTAACATTATTGTAAATTTAGATATAAACAACGTTATATACGTTTTAAACACAAAATATATATAGAATAATATTTTTAAAATAAAAACAAAACACACAAGCGGAGTACACCGAACAAAGAAGCTTAAAAGTAGCCGGTCTCAGCACACTGCAACAATTAGGATGCTGTGCCTCAAGGCTTACGATAACACCGCCCCTGTATCGTACCTGCCCATTACTGCGAAACTACAGTATTGTTCGCAAGCACAAAGATCAGACGCAGCCTGTCTTAAGAAACTTTGAATTAATATTTACATTACAGTGTTGTAAATTTAACAGACAGGTTGATTATACGTGCCAAATAATGTTATGAAATTGAATTATTTCATTTTGTTTACATTTTCGAATAAAGCTTTTTAACTTAAGGGTAGCACACATACGTGTCAAACTTGTTCATACTTGCTAATGACAATGAATATTTATATATTTACACGCGTTAATTAAGAGTCCTGCTTACCCCAGAATTCTAATAAACTGTAAAACCACACAGAATCTCTGAGTTGACCATAATTAATGATTCATCGACATAAGGCACAAACACACATTAGAAATTAATTAAAGCTTTTTTAAAAACAAAAGCTTCAGCGTGTTGTTTTAATTCGTTCAAGAATTGCATTAATCTCCTCCTAACAAAAATCCACCAATCACAGTGTCACTAGACCAGTGACCGGTGTTACGTTTTGAATAAAATTCTAACTTAGTTGAATGTCAATTAAATTCATCATAAATAAATCATAAAACAAGTGAATGACTGACTACAATACTTCTGTACAATCTATTCTAAATTAAATATATAAATACAACGATGGTGTTAATAGACCCGAAATAAAATACTTATTAAACATGTCTTTCTTACAGGAATCCAAGCCGATATTTGCGTTACGAACTGGCGCGCTAACTATTCCTACACAAAGGTTGTTATATGCTTAAGTTACGAATAAAACTGTGGGCTTATCACGAATTTAGTCTGGCTTTCGAATCGAGCTGTCACAAGTAAAACGGATCCGTTAGCAATCGGAATCATGAATTTTTACTAACGAGCACCAGCAATCTATCAAATGAACGAAAGATCGAGACGTTCGAAAATTAACAAAAAGTATCTAAAATATTGTAGTTCCAAATCCGCACGCGGTGGCGCTGCTCAAATTTCCATACAAATCGCTTGAAGCGAACTCGGTTCGAAAGCCAGACTAAAATTCGTGATAAGCCCACTGGTATATGTGGCCTAACCCTTACTAAATATATAACAATGTAACAAAATTACAATATTATACTCAAAACAATATCTTGAATCCCAATAAGAGCAATACACTAAGCAATTGGAGCGATAATAGTAATCCAAGTTAGGATGACTAGAATCTAGATAGCTTTGGTCTTGACATAATTAGGGGCTTCCTAACAATAAGATGTTCTGGACTAAGTTTATTAATTTGTACTATTAGATTCATATTAAAAAGAGTGTCTACTCCACAAATTGGGTGATAATAACTTTGGAACTTTTTGTCACATATGTGTCTTATTAATGTGAAAAAAAATTTTGTGCTATAAATTTATTTATTTATTTATATCTTTAACATTGTCGTCACTAGATTGAATCATGTGATGTTATCCTAACCTATAATTTAAATTTTATTATGTTTATAATAATAACCGTCATTTGTTTTATATTTGTAATGTATTTGTTAGTAGGTGAAATAAATATAATAATAATATGTCTGAAATCGATGGACAACAATAAGAATATCCAGATGTAAATTGCGTTTTTGTTAGATTGCTTAGAAGGTAGAGATTAGATTCAATCTTGTCCAAGTTAAGTTGTTGCTTATAATTAATTATCCACTCATTAACATTGTAACAGTTAAAATCTAATACCTACTTGAAAATCAGCTCAAAGCTATCGCTTAATTTAAATTTTATGTACAACTTATTAATTGAAATTTCGAACTGTTTCTTAACTTGAGATTTTCAAAACGAAATACTCGAAAACTTTTTAAATTTTCGGTAGCTCGCTCGCCTTTAAATGCCGTTTACAACGTAATTATTGCTTAGAATAATTAAATTTAATTAATTTGTAATTAAGATATCGTTCACATTTTATAAGGAGCACTAAGGTAAGGAAAGTATATTTGTTTATGTATATATATGTGTATATATGTACTATAGTATCATTAAGTCTAGTGTTCATATAGGAATCTAACTATGCTATAAAAATGGGCTATGAAGAAAAATACTTCACATCAAATAGTAAAAATAGCAATTTTTATGATTTCAATAAAACGAGGGGTGTGTATTTTTTACATTTTTGTATTCGTTAAAATCCTAGGTGAGGTTTTAATTTGAAGAAATCTATGAAAATTTTATGTGTATATAATTAACATATAAGATATATTAATAATAAAATTTTTACACTACGTTAAATACGCATTTGACAGAAGATATTTAATATTCTAACCAATTTGTGCGCAGGAGTCGTAGCTATCATTTCTAACATGAGTTAGTAGTCTTTCATAAGCAAAAGAGGAACTTCGTATAAACTATAAGTCTGCATGAATATCATATTCATACTTCGACCTTGAAGTTTTGACCCGTTTTTGAGACATATAATTAATTCAACTTAACGCCCTCTTTACCTCTAGATTATGTTCGACTGGACTAAATTGTGATCCGTAAATGAAACCAGTTGCTACTACAAAGAAATACTGCAAGTCGCCTTTGATTTACAAACTCACACCGTCCCTACTGACAAACAACTTTTTATTGTTAATTATTACTAATTCTAATTGCATTTTTCAATAGAAATTTGGCTATAACACAAAAATAGACAAAAAATATCTAATTATTAATAAAACATAATTACTTTATAATAATACCTCTGAAGGTAACAAATAGCAGGTTGAAATGTACAGGTCAAATTGGTACTACACCGTCTAGACTTGTCTAAGACATCCTACCCTGCCTTTGAATACTGGTGAAGTTACTTGGAGCGTGTAGAGTTGTATTGCCTTGGATTGGTTTATTTAAACTTTGGTTAACCAAATCTCCTTATATGTATATATCTTGACGCGTCAAATAGATGCAATTTATTGGAATATAAACGAAATATATTTATTTTAAATAAACACAAATATAATGCTCTGATTTATACTAAGAAACAAAGAAAAACTCTATACGTCATATCACCGTCTTTTGTTTGATATCTACACTAATATTATACAGGGGAAAGATTTGTATTTTTGTATGTTTGTAAAGAATTGGCTCAAAAACTACTGGAGCGATTTCAAAAATTCTTTCACCATTTGAATGCCACATTATCACTAATCGATATAGGCTATATAAATTACAGGAAAAAATAAGGCTCCTTACTAAAACTACAATAATGTAACCCAAGGATGCCAAAAATGTCTTTCATCGCTTTTTCTAAAATTCTAAATGTTTAAAAAATAAATGATCACCCGTGCGAAGTCGGGATCGGCTGCTAGTTTAAATATACAATATAAAAGTTATTTGTAAACCGAAAAGGCATTACTCAAAAGTAAAAATTACATAATCATACACGTACCTACGTTATTCGATACAAGATGTGGCTGGCTACGTTATCACGATAACCCTGGTAGCGAAGCTATAAATCTACAAAATGAAATATGACACCCAGCTCCTAATCTCTTATGTATCTCGACGCCTTACGCTTCGTAACTTAATCGTATTTTTTAATATGTCATATTATAAGATAGGCAGACTATTCAATTCCAATGGCATTAATTTCAACACGATTTATTTCTATACTTTTGTTACTGAGGACCTTTGATATAACTGAATTAAAATATTTTACGCGGTTTGTTTCAAATCTGCACAAAACTGAGCTATTCTTAGTATCAGGGGGGCTACTCAGGCATATCCGAAGTTTCGTTATACGGCCGTCACAAGTACAAGGCCGTAAAAAGTCCTGTCAAATTGCCTATCCGTCGTGACATAGCTGTCAAATCCGTAATTAAGTGAATGATCACAGATCCGTAAGTATTTTTAAAAAAGTAAATTTAATAGGAATATATGTATATAAAAATTAGAGATGTGACGATTATGACTTTGGCCGACTAGCCGACTAGCCGATTAGTCGGTTGTAAATAAGCCGACTAGTCGGCCGACTAATCCGCCAAGCCGACTACGGTTTACGTTTCGCTTCGTTTACAGCTGATTCGCTGCAATTTCAGTCACTACTGACATGTGGACAAATATAAATAACAAAAAAGTTTTTTGAGTTTTACAGCTCACTAGTTTGACAATAGTTTCAAATATCATCACGCAGAATTGCAATATATGTCATTAAATATTATGTTGATTTGTTTTTTAATTAAGATACTAATTTTGTTTGATAAATGTCATCAATATATTTTCTTTACAAGGAAGTAACACATACATTTTATTGAGAAATAGACACAAAGTAAGAAGCCGGATAGTCGGCGCTTTTTACCGATTAGTCGCCGACTAGTCGCCGACTACGACAGTGGCCGGATAGTCGGCTTTACCACTAGTGGCCGACAAGACGGAACATCTCTAATAAAAATAAATATCAAATAAACGCGATAGTACGCCGAATAAAATATTTTAATTTATTTAAAACATATTTGCGGAAAACCACAATAAAGTTTGTGTTTATTGTATTAACAATTTGCTTCGTTGAATTCGTTCGCTTCAACGAAATTTCAAATCGAAATTATTATTTACATAAACTAATACAAAAGCGCAAATAGAGTCAGCCTATTGAATCAAAATTTTTGTCTACTCGAAAACAATTTCAATTTTAGCATTAATCAGAAATTTTCTCGCTTATTTGATCAACTGAACTGATAAATCCTATAGAAATCGATTAGAAATCCTCGAATCATATTAATTTAAATAATGCAAACCGAATCAGTAAATCAAATTTGCTCCTCGTCTCATTCCTTGAGCGAGGCATAGACCGGGAGACGTTGAGAACCAGATCATACTAGTTTTGTTTATTCCATTTTTAAATTGTGAACAACAAAACCGACAACAAAACAAATTATTGTTATTAACTCCAGAAACAAAATCTATGGGTTTATCACGAATTTAGTCTGGCTTTCGAATCGAGCTGTCACAAGTAAAACGGATCCGTTAGCAATCAGGATCATGAATTTTTACTAACGACTAACGAGCACCAGCAATCTATCAAATAAGCGAAAGATCGAGACGTTCGAAAATTAACAAAAAGTATCTAAAATATTGTAGTTCCAAATCCACACACGGTGGCGCTGCTCAAATTTCCATACAAATTGCTTGAAGCGAACTCGGTTCGAAAGCCAGACTAAAATTCTGGTAATCAATCCGACGTTCTTAAACAACAGTGGTGCCATCTATCCATGAAATAAAGTACTAATACTCTTTCTCTTATTTCTTTATTTATCACAATTAATATATATTAAGAATCTATGAACACCAAGCTCCTAGCCTAGTAGTATAAGGGATTTTGAAATTCTGACAAAGTGAACAAATTAAATTGAAATTAAAGTCAACAAGGACGCTCGTTCGAGTACTAATTCAGGTTTACATTCTTAATAATCAATAAGGAAGTGCTGAAATTTTCATAATTTTCAGACGTAAGCTTTATATTTAATCGATGTATTTTATAATTTCAAAACGAAATTACAAACTTCTGTAGCTCGTTAATAAAATCCCGACGTCCTTTATTAAGGTTAATTTAGTAAAAAAAATACTTTCAAATCATATTTTAGTGGTATATACCTACGTGAATTCGTCGCTAAGTCTAAGAAAAATCTCTGATACCGTAACTGAACTATTTTAACAGTAAAATGAAACATGTTACATTCACGCGTATGATGACTCATCCCATAACATTTTACTATTGAATGAATGCTTTAACAATACAGTACACAGAATGAAGATTGTTCCTTGTGTAACTTAAATCGTGGCCACAATCGTCACGTTATTTGCATAGCTAATGTGACCAAATATTCTTGGTCGTATAGGAAATTCCCAGTTGGTAAATTAGATGATCGCAAATCGTGTTTGTTCAGGTAAGGATCATTTAGAATTTGAATTTGGAAGTGTAAATTTAAATCGTGTTTACTTCGTAGTTTTGATAGCTCTCCTGATTCAAATTTCGAATTACGAATTCCGTTTGCATTTTTTAAAATATAATATTATACATTGCCTATTATCATAAGTTAAAAGACAAAAATGTATTTTAAACTAGCACTATATTAACTACTACTTATTTAATTATAAATTGAAAACAAACGTAATGTTTACATATCGTGAGTGATGTTCTAGAGTATTTATCAGAAAATGACCAATAAGCAACATTTAACAACACAATTTTATGGTTAAAGTAAGTTTGAGTGCAGTACATCAATGCAGACTATTGTAGGAATATTTCCAGGCAGAAGTCATCTTCGCTATGCCGGCTTAATGATCAAATTTTCGTCGTTACATTGCATCTAAACGAACTAAGCAGCTTGGTCACTTTGTGAGTAACTTACAGGTAATATACTAGTCTGAAATAGTAATTAGTCTCTGTACAACTTGAGTTTATTCATAAAGCATAGTTTTAAAGTCATAAATGTCTCAATGAAAACAATCGCATGGTCACCCCATAACCATGCTACAAACCGTCTATTTGTTTTATACTCGGTCGCCTTAGCTTTTACTTGAGACAACAGTGTGCGGTTTACGCATCCCTCTTCTGTTTTTACTCTGATTTCTAAATAAAGTCCTCAGTATGTTATTGACGAGAAAGTTTTATATTGAAGTGTTTGATTTTTTAAGTGTTTTGTGTTATATATCATCGTATATTTATTTATATGCTTATACATCCATATATAGGTATTTGTCGGCGTATCTGGGGGAGATGGCAGCGTGTCAGTCTAGAGGTCGAGTTTTGATCACAGGTAGTCCTCGTTTTACGGTATTGGATTTTAAATCGCGGAAATGTGTCTCGTTATACGTCGTTTCGTTTTGAGTCACTATTCTTTAGTATCTAACATGACGTATTTAGTCGAAACATCTATTTATTTATAAATAATTAATAATAATATAATTATAATAAAAGTCATTATATCAGATTAAAATAAACCAAATAACGCGATAGTAAATTACAATTTAAAAGTAGAAAATGTTAAAATATATTCGCGAATAATTCCAGACTTTTTTAAAGTAACGATTTGTTTGAATTTAGAATTTAGTTTGAATCGTAATTGTCTTAATTTTATTATTTTTTAAAGAATACATCATTTCAGACAGACAGAGCACATCCTTCTTCTTAAGCCGGCATAGTGGAGTCGACTGTTGCGCGCGGATATCTGTCTGTGGTAACAATTGTCTATCCTCATGGACCGCACTCTAGCTTAAATCAGGCGGAATGTGGTCATATGCTGGGCTACTATAAAAAAAATGGCAACATAACAAAAGAAGTTAAGTTAACAAATCTATCGTAATAGAGAATCAGGCGTTTTATATTAAAAACAAAAATAAATCATTGTAAATAAATGAATTCTGTAGAATCCCTGTTCAATCTTTACGATTAGCATCAAAACAGAGGACGCTCCATTTGTCAGCTTTTAATTAAGTTGTAATAAAGAAAATAATTAATTTTCTAACGGTTGACGTAATCGCGGGCCATGGGTGAATGCTAATTTATTAAATTCACTCCGATAACTGAACTCGACTGAACACGGCCGTTTTAGAATTTTTATTAACCGTTTTAATATTTAAAACAAGTTTTTAATGGTTTAGTGTCGTAAAAGTTAGTATTTTAATTAGGTAAGTGTTATGATGGATTATTTTTTTATATATTCTCTTCCAGATGTTATTGTTTTTATGAGAAAATCCACCAAGCGTGACGTTTGATATCAAACTAGAGCGTGATCTATGAGAAATATGTGTAGACTACAGTCGTATCCGATATGCTGTCTAAAGCCGTCTTAACCTTTCAGTAATGAGGGACCACTCGACAAAATTTATGCCTTGCCATGGACGACCAACTGTTTCGTGTCAATGTACAATAAATGTAAATATAAACAAAACACACATGAATTGTTTAAAATCATACTTATTAACGGAATAATAGAAGTGTTACATCATTGTAGAAGAAATTATAACCACTTCGGGTGCTTCCAGGGACCACTGGTTTAGAAGGTTTAGAAGGTTAACTGGAGGACTGGCTAATAAAAAAATATCTATAAAGCTTATAGATATAATATATAATCCAACAAAATTATTTAATGTAATGTTAAAAAAATAATTAACAGGGGATTACATTTCCTGACACACGAGCAATTAATTTCAAAAACAAACCTAATTAAAAAACAAATTATTTTAAAACGAACAAATGCTTCCGATCTAGGAGCCAACCGGAAAGTGGGATTTACTTTTAAATCGTCCAATAACGTTCATTTAAGAGGGTAGATGCGTTATGTTGATAATATTAGCGTATACACACGGGCAGTGACGCGCGGACTTTATCTCCGTCATCGGCCGGCTTTACGGTAGAGCGCGTAAGTGAACGCGTGCCGCAGGGCTTTGTTGGGAGCCCTTCGCCTAAATTGCTTGCATTATGTGGAATATACATAATAATAGGCATATAACATAGGTGAGTGTCATGTGAAAGTTAACTGTACATTTTCTTACAAATTCGCAAAATTTATGGCTGATTTTATGAAATGAATTAAGAGTAATTTTGAGGCTTCGTTACTTCACCTCGGGTTAAAATAAGACATTAAACGTTATTATTATATATATATATATATATATATATATCTTTATTTCTAAATTACTTGTTATTTTTTTCGTTTTTTTAAATACATATTGTTTTTATTATATGTTAAATGTTTTTAGTTAGCCCTATCACACATGGGTTAATTTGGGCTGCCACTATATATAATTTAGTCCTAAACGTCCTCTAATGTTTTACATTGTCCTTGTCTTCATACATATAGTGATAGTTTTATATATATACTAGCTTTTACCCGCGGCTTCGCTCGCATTTAAGTCATTAAATAAGTATCAGAGATCATTTCAATAGAAATGAATCAATATGATTCCAAACAACTGAAACTATAGTTAGTTGAAAACTATAGTAAAAAAAATTAATGAAAAGTATCCTACGTTACTTCTAATACTTCCAAAAATATGTAATAACGCAACAAACAAACTCACATTAACATTTATAATATTAGTAGGGATATATATATTATTTATGGCTTAAAACTCTATTGGATTATTTCATTATTAAACTAAAATATAATAAACAATTAACACATCAGAAATTTAATTATAAAATGTTGCTTAAAGATTTAACTGGAAATACTTGTTAAACTTCACAGAGTGAGTGGTGTTCAATCGGAGCGTAAAGTTTCACCTCACACGGCACGGGAGAACGTTTGGAAAATTGTCCAAAACCTACAACTTCAGAATTGGGTCACACATAGGATCGTATCGAGAAGTGTGACACCTCGTTTTGAGGTATTTCAACTTTTCCACTTCATAGAATGTAGTGTTGGTATAAAAATAAACATGTAAGAAAAATTATATAACGCGATAATTGGAAAAGACAATTCTAGCAACAGCCCAACAAAAAATCATAAAAATTTAATTTACACGTGATTTTCATGTCAAAAAAACCTTTTAAAACCATTTTATTAATTTTAAAAGTCACAATCTGACAAATTACTTGACAATTCCAAATATCAAAAATGAGGAATATGAGGTTTTACGTGCGAATTAAAATTTTGTAATGTCTTATTGGGTTTTTGCCCAAATACTCGATATTGACAGAATTGTCTTCATTAGACATCTGAGGCCATTAATAAAAGAAGAAGAACAAAAATCAGACATCAATGACAACACTCAATAATAAAAATAATTATTTTAACAGAAATCTACATCGAATACACAATATAAATTACAATATTCAATATAGAAAATACAGAACTAAATTACGAGTTAGGTTTTTATCTAGTTCAGTAACCGAGGTACCCAGTAGGACAGGTTTCCAAACCTAGTAGGGCCCTTGCTATTTTTATGTACTAAAAATTTATTAATAAACTTTTTTTTAAATAATAATAATACTGTCGTCGACTGTTGCGCATGGACATCTGTCTGTGGTAACAGTTGTCTATGTTCATGGACCGCACTCTAGCTTAACATCAGGCGGAGTGTGGTCATATGCTGGGCTATCAATAAAAAATAAAATAATACAAATTAATTCATAAGAAACAAAAGAGCAATTGACGATCTTATCACTAAAAGTAATTTCTTCATTTATTCAGTGCTATTAACTCGATAATGAGAGTCATTATAAGCATGTAAATATTCGCGCACTGAACGACATAATGTTATTCAAATGACAGAAGAACACACAACTCCAACAAATAAAGTTATAAATTCTAATATTCATATTACGAATTCAGTAAAAGTAACTTTATATTCATTAGTGATGCGACAACTAGGACTCGAGTAAAAAGTTCTCGAGTAGAAAGATACTCAACTTTCATACTATTAATATAGCGAGAAGACTTTATTTAGTTTATTTATTTATTTACTTAAACTTAACCTATTACAATATAAACACTGTAAAGCAGCGGTTCTCAAACTTTTTTGGCCTTAATATAATTATAAAAAACTGATTTATATGTATTTATGAATAATCATATTGCAATGTAATATTACGTAATATTTAGATGTAACCTCTTAATCTCCCTTTGGTAGGTATTTTTTGCAGTATTTTAGCCCTAGGGTTCCGCGGAACACACTTTGAGAATGGCTGCTGTAAAGTAATAAACAATATTTAAAAACCATCATAACAAACACTGTGACTAAATTATTGCTAAACATAATGTACTCCGTACTAGTTTTAACTGTAATGACGGTAATACATACATAGCGAGAAGACTATACCCTGTCAACAAATCGTTAATTCTGTTAATTATTTTATGTACAGGCTATGATTAATGGTCTTCTTCTCGTCATACGTCATGGTAGAGTCTAACGATGAGCAAGCGCACCCCTTTAGTGCTTATGCTAATAAATGATTTTCATTTCATTTTAATGTGAACTCTACGTTCGTCTCCTCAAGCCGGCGGTGGAGGCAACTGTCCATGGTAACACTTATCTTCGCTCAAGGAACGCACTCTAGCTTAACATCAGGCGGAGTGTCCTCATATACCAGGCTACTGTAACAAAAAATTATAACAATGAACACACACACACACACGCACGCACACACACACACACACACACACACACACACACACACACACACACACACACACACACGCACGCACGCACGCACGCACACACACACACACACACACACACACACACACAAACACATTGCTACTTTTTATATATTGCTATCAATGTACGGAAGAGCACTATCTACAGAAATACAGTCCTTGGATTAGTTCTGTAGATAGTGCAATATTGTATATAGGGCTTTTGTATTTGATGAAATAAAGATTATTATTATTATTAATTTGCCAGTTTCATACAAATATGACTGTATACGTCATAAAAGCGACGCCTTAACTACAATTCGTATTGAGTTAAATTTATCCAAAAATTGCTTAAATTTCGCAACACTAACGTAATTTGGTTGCAAGTTTATGTAAAAACTTTGTTAATTAGTGTCGACTTCCGTCTCAAATGTGAGAGTTGGAGGAAAGATTTGCCTCGTACACTTTTCGACATAATTAAACAATCGTTTTTGGGTATTAAGGAGACGAAATGTCGAATTTTCATTGTACGGTATAATGCTAATAAAATTTGTGTTTGATTTGAAATTAAAATATTAAAAATAATTTAACAGAATAGGAGTTATTAACCACTAAAAACTTCTTTAATATGAACTTTATTTTATTTAGCTAGTAAACCATACATACGAAATACATACAATAATAATAATAATGACACTGTATTGCATAAAATAATACATATATAAAGAAGAACAGAAGAAAAGAAAAAACAAAAGGCGGCCTTATCACTAAGCAATGATCTCTACCAGGCAACCAATCTTAGGGTAGTAGATCAGGAAGTAAATAAAATTACATACACAAATGACAATATATATATATATATATATATATATATATATATATAAACATACAACTGTTACACGAGATTCATTCTCTGCCTCATCAACCTGGACAATGGACATACGTCTCAACAAGCCACCATCCATAAAACTACTCCTTCTAGACCGCTATCACATGCTTACAGCTTCTAATAATACAGTAATACCACGCTTTACGCGACCCCGTTATGCGTGGTTTCACTATAACGCGAAATTCAAATTTATTATTAAATTACGCGAAAGAGTGCGTATAAACATAATGTAGTCATCAACTTCTCTATGGTCGCGGGAATTTCAGTTAACGCGATTTTTTCCGGAACGTATCCCTCGCGTAAAGCGGGGCATTACTGTACAGTAAAGTTATTATTATTAAATTAAACCTTTTCTAGTAATAATAATAATAATGAAAATTCTTTATTGCGCTTCAAAAACATGTCACAATGGCGAGCTTAATGCCATTTGGCATTCTCTACCAGCTAACTATTAGGAGAGGAATGCGGTGAATGAGGCGCAAATATAATTAATAATAATAAAAAAAAATTATATATTAGCCATACACATAAATATATACTTATATAAAATAAATTACATAATTGATGCATCATTGTTCTGCGTGTCAAGATAGCGCTTGAAGAGCTTGAGCTTGAAAGAGTTCAATGTTTGTGACTGTCTAATTGTAAGTCATTGTTGGTCTATGGTCAATGAAACAAGTTGTGCTCTCACGTATTATTATTTTATTAAATAACTAAAGTGATTACAATACTTGCGTTTTTGAACAATAGTTGTCTGCTCGTGTGATCGTGATAAATCAATTATAAGAGAAACTAATTTCAAAATAAAACTGTGTGCTGTTGGAGGTTATGTACTGAAATAACCGTCACTTAACTGTTGTCACCATCAACTTTCATCACACTTGCAAGTAAATATGGATCCATCTGCAACACGTACGCCAGACCCTCTTGCTGCACTGAAGTCAATCGAGGAAATGTATGAAAAATCCATGGGCTCCTTTGAAACCCGGCTTCAGGCTGCCACTTCCTCCACTACGTTGAGTCAACTGGTCGAGGACTTTCAGGAGTTTAAAGTTCTAATGCGGAAAACTGTTGAAATACTTCGCGACCAAATCCAGAATTTGACAATCATCACAGATGATATGGAGAATAGGAGTAGGCGAAAGTTCTTGCTTTTCCGAGGTGTTAAGGAGGCAGCAAATGAGAATCCCTCAACTGTAGTGCTGGATATTGCGGTTCATAAATTGAAATGTGGTCTACAAGCAAGTGATGTACAGTCCTGCTTCAGGCTCGGAACAAAAGGATCCTCTACAGACAGGCCGACCACTGCTAGTTCGTTTTTCTGATAGGGAAGCCCGAAGCAATGTGTGGCGCGCTAAGAAGGAACTAAAGGGCTCCAATATTTCTGTTGCTGAATTTCTAACACCAATCCGTAAGCGAATTCTAACCGAAGGTCGCCGGATCTTTGGCATGAACAGCTGCTGGTCCCAGGATGGAAACATATACATCAAGTTTAATAGTAACAAACACAGACTACTTTCTGAGAACCACCTGAGTCAGCTGGCTGCTAAATACTTGTCGGGAAAACCTGAAACGGAGAAACAAAGTAAAAAAACACGGTCGGCTAGGACTGTTAGAAATAAGCATTGATTACGGGAATGTTATATGCATACATGCATACATATTACAAATGAATTGATTTGTAACAGTGCTTGTTTACTTACCGGGCTTTGTGATATATTCATTTGCTTTGTTTATCCGTTTTAAACAGTTCTATTTGGTATATTACGCATAGTTTATAATGATTCAAATGCACTGTTGTTTTTTGTTTTTTTATTTATCTTGTTATCTTAAAATTTTAATAAAATGCATAGTAAGAAGGTAGCTGTAAATCACGCGCGTTCAATATTTTAAATGACGGTTTGTTTTCACGTTCCAATATACACAGTTCGGCGCTGTTTTAAATTTTGTTCTTGATCAACTCATATGTATGTACTGAGTAATGTTCAAAGTGTAAGAATTTTTTTTTCTGTTCTTTTATTTATTTATTTTTATTTTCTTTTTATTTTATTTTTTGTGTGTATATTTATTTGTAAACTAACTAACCTTCAGTTGGGTGACGAGTTGATGGTTGTAATTGAATTGGACTTCATATATATTATTATTATTATTCTTTATATATATATATATATATATATATATATATATACTTATATATATATATATTATTATTATTCTATATATTTTATTATACATACAGTATGTCTGACATAGATAATATATCTTCTAGTTCTGAGTCAGATGTTTTTTTCTCTTGTGAATCTTCAACTGATGGGTTTGATGTTAGTGTGGATGCTGTTCATCTTGGCGACCTTATACAGGACACCTTTTGCACTTATCCAAATAATTTAAACGTGTGCCATATAAATGCTCAAAGTATACCATGTCACTACTCTGATCTTCTCACAACATTTAACAGTGAGAGTATTCATGCTGTTTTAGTATCAGAAACTTTCCTCAAGCCCTCTCTTCAATCAACTAGTTATTCACTGCCTGGCTTTGTACTTGTACGTAATGATCGTATTGGAAAGCGGTGCGGTGGGGTTGCTATATATGTACGTTCCAATTTCAAATACAAAATTATTTCTCAATCTCCTTCAAACTATACTAGTTC
>JAPWLS010001652.1:0-57553 GCA_028551675.1 Tineola bisselliella | reverse complement strand
CCAATCAGATAGAGCAGAGCCTGACATTAGTATTGTTCTATGAAATAAACCTGGAACCAAAAGTAACAATGGAAGTGACTGTTCCCTTTACATATGTAACCTATGTATATGTATGTCCTCCTTGCATAGTGTATTGGAATTAAGTGTAAGACCACGCAAGTGACTGTACAGTAATGCCCCGCTTTACGCGAGGGATACGTTCCGGAAAAAATCGCGTTAACTGAAATTCCCGCGACCATAGAGAAGTTGATGACTACATTATGTTTATACGCAATCTTTCGCGTAATTTAATAATAAAATTGAGCGCGAAATTTGAATAGTGAAACCGCGCATAACGGGGTCGCGTAAAGCGGGGTATTGCTGTATATATATATAAATAAATAAATAATTATGTATTGTATGTATTTATCATCAGAAATTCCCTTCCACCTGTTCTATTATATTCTTATATCTCCTAGTGTGCGACATTTTTATATAGTCAATCAGATTGTTGATCGGTCCCACAGGACAGTGTGGGAACCAGCGGTGAATCTTGATGTATATACGTATAAATTGTAAATAAAGTATTATTATTATTACATATTTCACAGCATTAGCAAAAACACAAACCACTTGAAATAGGTGACATCATGAGAAAGTTGACACAAGCGGCACCTGTCCCATGTCCCATCAAAGTAACAGAATTAGGGTCCCCATTCATATCGTGAATATTATCCTTGATCCATTGTAAGGCTGCCAACTGATCCAGTAGACCATTGTTACCGTAAACGTGTTCTGTGAGACTCGGTTTCATGAAGCCTGAAATTTATTAAAATTTCTCAAAATCTATTTTTATAACATGTAATAAAATACGTTTATAGACGCGTCTAGATTCGTCTAGAACAGCCATTCTCAAAGTGTGTTCCGCGGAACCCTAGGGCTAAAATACTGCAAAAAATACCTACCAAAGGGAGATTATAAGGTTACATCTAAATATTCCAACTAAATATTACGTAATATTACATTGCAATATGATTCATAAATACATATAAATCAGTTTTTTATAATTATATTAAGGCTTTTTCCTTCGCCAAAAAAGTTTGAGAACCGCTGGTCTGTAAATACTTTAATTGGCCTTAATTATTGGAATTAAATTACGCAAAAGAAAATATAATTACCCAAAATCCCAAGTCTAAAATTCAGCGTGACCACCATAATATTACCATAGGCGGCTAATATTCTACCATCATACGGATTCCCTGAACCCCATTCAAAGGAATCACCATGCATAAATACTAACACCGGGAACTTTTTAGATTTTTGTTCTGGAACAAATTTAATAGTAATGTAAACTGTCATAAAAAAGTCAACGCCGATATAAAGATGACAACGACTGCGAAGCTTCTGGAAAGCTAGATAAAACGACTGCGCTCGTGGAAGTAGGCTTCTAAGCTAATTTCAAAACGCGACCTCCCTTGAAAGTGGTGGTACTTCGTTCACACTAAAGATTTATACTTTTCCCAAATCGAATCTAATCGGAACTTGTCTACAATACCTAGTTCTTTTTTCGTAAGTAAATATTATACCAATACTCCAGCATTAGGTAAAGAAATATAACTCAGTTATAGGTTAGTAATAAAATGAAAAAGAAAGCTTTGAAAATTGAGTTGTAAGTTTGATACAGGTAAAGATACAATGTAAAGAAAAAAGTCGGTAATAAATTCTTCTTAACTCGCGAACACATCTGCGCGCTTAACGATAATCGTAAAAAGTAAATTACGTTAAAATATATACCTATATTGAAATTGAATTTTCGCCTTTTAGAAGAATAAGAAAGAATATCAATATTTTCATTTGTTTTCATTTAAATATTCTGTGCTATTTTTTCAAAACATTTAAATACGTTCCCTGAATTATTAACGATTTCAATGCTTTTTAAAGCCATTTATGACTTGACTGGGATTTGATTTTGTGTGATGAACTAGTCATGTACGCTCAATTAAAAAAATCATTTTAATGTCAATTTTTGTATTATGTAATAATTATTTTAAAATGTTTTTGTTTCCCAACAAAATCTGTAATTTGCTTTAAAACCCGGTCAAATTTGAATAGGTCTTTCAAACACTTGACCCTCCTGTAATAATCTGTTCTAAAAAGCTTTTGACGAATAAAATTACAAAGTCTTAATTGCAATTTAAATATAATTTAATTTAGAAATATCGCCCTTACAGCTTCTATCTTTTGGTTGAATTTTCCGTATGTTTTTTTTGGAAGCCTGTAACCGCTAATCGTTATATTAAAAGATCAAAGAAGTTTTTTGCTCGTATCAATCTTCTTTGTTTTTCTTTTTCATACAACTCAAACCTTATCCAAAATTTAAAACAACATTTTTATATCAACTTTTATTTATATAGGATAGGAAGTATCAAGTCTCCACTTATTTTATATTCATATAAACACATAAATTAGTTAATTTCTAAATAAATAAATATACTTCGAAATTAATTACAACTTTAAAAATTAACTTCACATTATACTCCAATTAGTAAATAACGCTTAAATGGAATTCTATATAGCGCCATCTGTTTGTTGTGTGCTGTACTACAATCTATAAAATGTAAATTGTATGAGATTTTCATGCGCCATCTATTAACAAATAGCAGAACTACTTACTAATAATGCTGGAATAACATAGCAAATAGTTCTAAAGTTTCTCAATAGATGGCAGTAATCTTTTAATTTTCTAATAGGTAAGACAGTGGTAAATAATATTAATAAAGAACTGTAATAAAGAAACTTGTGAAAAATATATGTTAATTCTATATTAAAACCAATATTTTAATTAAAGTAAAAAATATGTTAATTAAAAAAAAATGTAATTTATTTTTAATTAACGCACTTCAATAAAATAAATTAATTTCCAATAGCCGTTTGATCTTATTGAGCGAGTTCGGTTAAATTCACAATTCATTTGCGGTTAAAAAGTAAAACAAAAGTGCTCTTAAAAGAAAATAGGGTCCTGAAAATTTCCTGAACGGTCGCCTCATAAAAAGAAGGATTAGGGAAGTAAACACATCAAAGTGGGAATAAAAAAAATCCCTGTAAATGATGAACCGGATGTAAAAGTCGTTTAGCTTCAAGAGCGGGCTCATATCCGCCCGGTTTAATTCTGCCCTTTCTCTGCACATAATGATGTAAATATGTTATTTATTTTTAACTCTATATCTTAAATTTAAAAGTTTTTTTTTTAAAATATCACTGTATTTGTGTAGACAAACATGGATAAAGGAACCTGTGAATTATTTTTGTTTTACCAAATTATACATAGTTTATTTATTTATAACTTATTTAAATGATTTTTGGGGCTTACTTTATAAATTTTAAAGTGGCATAATAGGAAAGCAATAACATTCTAAAGCCGCGTCTCCTGCTCCTGTTTCTTCGAAACATTAGACAAAAACATCGAAACATTGGGTACGGCCACCCCCCAATGTTTCAATGTTTTTGTGTAATGTTTCGAAGAAACAGGAGCAGGAGACTCGGCTTAAAAGAGACAAGCAGACGCACAAGATTGAAGCAGAAAAAAAAACAAAATAAGATAAGTATTTGAAATGAGTCAAATTAAGTTCGCAAACAACTTAAAACAGCACTACAAAATTGTGTATAGTTTTTGTACATTTATAATACTATATAATAATATACCTATATATATATATAATTTGAATAAATAAATAAGATCTGTTTGAATTTTTTTTTAAGTTATATGGTCCACTTATTGGGGAAATTGTATAATAAGGTTTTTTTCTAATAAATTAGTGTGATTTTGTTTTACTAGACCTTCGTGCGTACAAAACAAATTCAATTTTAAAGTGTGTAAAACCGCGTTCACTGCTAGTATAAAATAAATTAATCACTAAACAACTACTATTTTTAAACAAATCACGAAGTTACTTCTTGAAAAAGATTTTAAAGAAAATTCACTTTGAACATTTTCAGATTCAATTAACGTTACGGCGTATAATGAAAATAGACTTGTAAACCTGACGCTCCAGGGGGGCTACTCAGGCATAGCCGAAGTTTCGTGATACGGCCGTCACCTCTGTAGCTTACGTGAATTTTGACATATAAGCCTGTAAAAAGTCCTGTCAAATGTCCGTAAAATAAGCTCTGAGTGGCCTATTCGTTGTGACGTCGTTATCAAATCCGTATTTTTGTGAATGAAGTTCGTGCGCCTGAGTAGGCCCCCAGGTAACAAAAATAACATTTAGTTTGAAAATGACACGACGTACATTTTGACATAACTGTAATCAGAATTTTGAATTAAAGAAAGACATTTATTTTTTCTTAACCTTTAACTACTGAGGTGGGGGCCTCTCAGGTTTTCAGAAAATAAAATTTTTGGATTACTCTAATTAGTTAATTTATTGAAATAACTTTATTTATTCTTGCTGATTTATGATCTCATGTGATTTTGTTGAAGTTTAGAGAAACTTATGTGAAATAATAATGTAGATTAAAATGGATTAAAAATATAATTATCACAATGCATTGTGGCAATCAAAAGACCAGAAGAAACAAGAAAGATGACACTGACAGACTAAACGTCAAAACCTCAAATCTTCTAAAATAAGTATTTTCGTCCTGTAGAAACGACACAAACAAACTATGCCCAATAACAAGTTTATATCGTTCTCTTCTAAAATTGACATTTAATACAACTCGGCTATATATTCTTATAAGAACTGCATTAACCCTTGTATTGTATTGTGGTCTGACTTTAAAAATGCAACTAAATTATTCCCAAATTACACTTAAACTGAGAGCTTCACTAACAAAGTCGTAAGTTTATTTTTAAGGCATTCGTTTGTTCTTTGTCCGCATTTTAACGAACTATTATTAGCTCGGTTTAAAACGATTAATTAACGCATAAAATTATGATAATTTACAACATTAATTAGTAGACATATATATTTTGTTTACGATCTTGTTTTATTGCTCAAAAAATACTAACAAAAATTTATTTTTTTATTAATATTTTTATCAATCTAATCCATCGTATCTAATAGTACATACTATACCTAAATATTTCTAGCGGATTATATTTGACGATTTTGGCTGTTCTTTTCTTGGCATATTTTGGATTGCATTTGTGCAGTATAATACTATTTGAATTTTTGAGGTTACGTGTCATTCTTAAGCCGAGTCTCCTGCTCCTGCTTCTTCCAAACATTACACAAAAACATTGAAACATTGGGGCGTGGCCGTACACAATGTTTTTGCTTTCCGTCGACCACGGAAAACAAAAAACATTGTGTATGAATACAAAAATGTGTACGGCCACGCCCCAATGTTTCAATGTTTTTGTGTAATGTTTGGAAGAAACAGGAGCAGGAGACGCGGCTTTATAGTTAGATGCCACTTTGTTACAGAAGTGTGATAGGTATTGTCTGTTGACTGAAATATGAAACATCTTCATTATTACGCAGACGTAGTTGCGGGCAACAGCTAGTTGATAAATATGATTTTATTGATTTAAAACACAGATGAAAATAATAGAAAATAAACGCGATTGCTGTAAAATTAAATTTAATTGTTATTATTTTCGTAGACAGCCCTGAAATTGTGGCAATAGAAAATAACATCGGATACTTTTTGAAATAAACCTAATATCTAGTTTCGTGACTTCAACATTTCAGTGGAAAGGCAACTGAAAAAAAAACACTTGCATTGTTTCCGAGTTTGGCGACAGTTTTTGTGAGTCTGTCTTACCACACCGTTTTTATATCATTAAACAAAATGCTTATAATTTTTTTTGTATTTACTTGATAATAGACCGAATAATAAACATTATGTAGACTCAAGTCATAATTATGCGTACTTAAATAAATAAAAATTAAATAAATAAATTCTTTATTGCAAAAAAAATATTATTTTTTTACATAGGCGAGGTTAATGCCGTCGGCATTATCTACCAGCTAACCTTTGTCAGTGTGAGCGGTGATATTTGGTGCAATGTGAAGAAAATAATAACTAAATATACACAATGCAATAAAATAATAAAAATAATAATATATACTAAATATATACAAAACATACATTACATAAAATAATAGATAGATAGTACTTTATTCTTTTTATTATATTTTTTGTTTAAAACACATAAATATATACGTGGCATCCCTTTGATGTCACAATACTAATATTTACCTTAGATTCGAATGTAAGTACAGTCAAACGCGAAAATAAAATCACACTAAAAGTCCCGAACAATCACGTTTATTACAGTTTATAAATAGATTTATTTCGAGTCTAAGTGCTAGAAATTCATATCCACAGTACATACTGGTTACCTTAATAGTATGAAGTCAGAATATTTTATATACTACTAGCTTTTACCCGCGGTTTCGCTCGCATTTAAGTCATTAAATAAGTATCAGAGATAATTTCAATAGAAATGAATCAATATGATTCCAAACAGCTGAAACTATAGTCAATTGGAAACTATAGTAAAAAAATTTTTTAAAATAAAAGTATCCTATGTTACTTCTAGTACCTCCAAAAATATGTGTACAAAGTTTCATGACGATCGGTTAAGTAGTTGTTGCGTGAAAACGTAACAAACAAACTCACATTCACATTTATAATATTAGTAGGGATATTTATATTTACTTAACTAGCCGCGTTGTTTTGAATGTCTTAGCACTGAATGTAAAGCGTATGTTGACAATTAGTGATGACTAGTGACTATGGTAAGTTTCTCGTGATTTTTTCTCGATATATGCCTTTTTGAATTCACTGTAGATTCTAACTGTGCGCTAGAGCCTATGTTCACGACGAACGATCCGTTTCCGTGGACCTTGTACCGAAGCAGGGAGCTCGTCCTGAGCTGATGAACCACCTAGGCTCCTCGCCTTCGTCAGCCCTCTGACAAGTCTTTTATTAGCTTTTTTACAAAACAACATACATACGAATTCCTTATTCCAAAATATCTTAATTTAAACTGACAATAATCTTCTAAAATTTACAATAAATACAAACACAACCTACGTCGTCAATGTTTCCTGTCATTGACAGCCTATATATATACCAGTTGCCCGTTTCTACCCCTGTGGGATAGTATGCAATGAATCAACATTTTCAAAATAGCAGCATCCTATATTACGAACTGTAATGATGTCACGTCTTCGATCTATGACAAGTGAAGTAAGAAGAAACGCAAATAGTACCGGACAGCGTCGACAAAGTCTCGCGGTTCGGAAGCGTTGCTTATCGAACTTATCGAATTCCAGCAACCTAATTCCGCTTCCATTTAGTTCGGTAAATACACGTCAATCTGTCGTTGATATCGTTTGCGAAACGTCTTGAAATAACTTTCCTGTAATACGTTTAAAAAGAGTTTGTGTTTCGTCTGCTGGTCCGGTTATTGAATCAATATTATTTTTTATTCATTATTTACTTTGTTAATTAGTGTTTTATCATAGGACGTATTTTTAAATAGGGGTAGGCAGACTTAGCTTGGTTATTATGTACTGGGCTTGATTGCCATTAGATATAACCTAATATAAAAACTAAATGTTTATTAATTAATATATAATATATTAGTATCTATATATATAAAAATAAGTGGCAATTTTCGTTGTAATTTTATTACTCAAGAACGGGCTCACCTATCCAAACCAAATGTTTAGGCTTTGTTCGGACTATTTAGTAGATGGTTTATGTGAAGTTTGCACAAAATCGGTTGAGCGGTTCTTCATTTATTACATTTTTTGTAACAAATTAATTCAATAAATCGCGGATTGTGCTGTCAAATTGAAACTATTTTCAGTGTTGACAGTAATTGAAACTTTTTATGTCATTCATGCTGTTTGATGTATGAATTTGATGTTCCAATTTTTTTTTAATATTTCAATTTATACGTAGCGAAGCACGTACCGGACCGCTAGTATATTATATGTATGTATTCTAAAATTTGAATTTGCTTTGAGAATGCTTTTGTTTAGTTATATAATTGTGACATTGATTGGTTATTATTTTATTATACTTTGACATTTTATAATAATAATAATTATTATTATTGTGTATGTTTTGTAATTGACTCCTTCTTCTTCTTTGTGTGTTTTATATTTATACTAGCTGTTGCCCGCGGCTTCGCTCCCGTTAAGAAGTATTATTATTAATTAGGTATAGTTTTTGCGGCTTTATTTTTGTTTAGCGTGTGTAAAAACGTCTTCATCATAGTAACTCCAATCTTTAATTTCAGTTCAATCAGTCGAAAATCTAATAAGATTTATACAAACTTTCATCCCCTATTTTATGCCTACGTCATAACATCTACCTGCATGCCAAATTTCAGCCCGATCTGTCCAGTGGTTTGGGCTGTGCGTTGATAGATCACTATGTCAGTCAGTCAGTCACCTTTGAGTTTTATATATATAGATTTGTATTGACGAGTAAAAGCGCTCTATTGGAGCCCAATTTACTAAAAGTAAATAAATTAAAAAACAAAAGAAGTCCAGGCATAGTATAATATGTTCTTAGTTGTTAATATTATAAACTTAATGCGAATATTTTTAAGTACAAACGATATGACATTGCAAAAGTCGGTGTAATTTCGTTCTCCTAATTTATCCCAGCAAACAGGCAATTTAACTTTTTAATGAGTACGTAATTTTCAAAGTACTTATAAACTGCTAGGGGTGAAAGCTCCAACTTAAGATCAAAGTAAATAGGGGTCGCGTTAGTCTCCGTTTTTATGTGAGCCTTCAGGAACTTTAAGAAAAATTGATTATTAACCAGTTTATATTTGCACGGGAGCTCTGATCTAACTAAATATTTACGAGAACTCAGATTTAAGCATTTTTTAATTTAATATTTTTTATATTATAATCCCTTACTAATATAAATGTGAATGTGAGTTTGTTTGTTACGTTTTCACGCAACAACTACTTAACCGATCATCATGAAATTTTGTACACATATTTTTGGAGGTACCTACTAGAAGTAACATAGGATATTTTTTATTAGTATAGTTTCCAATTGACTATAGTTAGTATGATCCCTGATACTTATTTAATGACTTAAATGCGAGCGAAACCGCGGGTAAAAGCTAGTTACTAAATAAATGCAATAAAAACACACATTAGTTAAATCATATTTTTGTTTCTGTCTATCGTATCGTATTTCAAATTCAATAGAAAGAGACAAGTGATATTTTTTATATCTAAGACTTACCTCGATAAGGCACATAAATGTTTAAGTACAAACAATCCTCGGACTCGTTCCTCAAGAAAGGCATTAGTCTATTTACGTAATGCTGTCTGCCCAGCGACGGTGGGTTGTTTTTCTTCATTGGCGGCAATGCCTGGGGGCACACTGGTGCGAAGCGTGTTGCCATGTGCACTCCGGACCATGGTAATGCACTCACTGTAACAATGAGATGCAGTTTTAGTGTTCAATGTGCATAGAACCTACGACTATAATAATATAATAGATTTTTATAATTCGGTCGACGCTTGCCTTGATGACGTCAGCGCGACCGTATGAAGGTAATTTTGATCAAAATAGGGAGCTCTGTTCTATTTTTAATTTAAATTGCTATATCTCGGAAAGTACTTAGACGTCTTGAGATGAGATTGACTTGAGAGAGATGAGATGAGATTAGAGCAGCAGTTACTCTAAGATCCAGCTGACGTTAAGGTTTAGGGTTAAGGTCGCATTTACATCTGGACTTAAGGTGGATGTTACCCAGAATAAATTCCCCAACACTAACGTGCAGGGTCGAGCCCATATAGAAGGAATGAATGTCTTCACTGAGAGCTCGACTATATAGGTTGTTTGATGATTGATGAAGATCATTTGATGACTATGTTTTTTACTACTATTGCACTATATTTTAAAAGGCAATGTTAGCTAGCGAACTAATAATAATAATATATTTTCAAAATCATTTGTTTTTATCTTAATGTATAATTTTCCCGCCATTCGTAGTATCTATATTTGAACTTTTCTATGACTAAAACAAATGAATTAAAAATAACATTTCAATTTAAGAATGCAAAGAATGTAAAAAGGAAGAACATTGTAGAACATCGAAAGTCCGTCGAGGACATCCTGTGCCTGCTATATAAAACGCGGGCGGCTTTCAAACGCAATAAAGGAGCAGAGGCGATTCTGGGGCCGGGGTGGGTGTCACTTAAATGTTACTTTCTTACTCATTTCTATGTTAAGTTTGTGCCTTCCTTTTTTAGAGAAAGCCTTTTGAGAAGAGATGGAGAGGTTTTGTTGGGACTTTAATGTTGGATTGCGAAATTGCTCAAATATCCTCCCTTTCATAGCCACACGGAAGTCAAGTATTTATTTTAATTTTTTTTACTCTCTTATCATTTTTACATGCGCTGAAAACTGTTTCTATAAAGGCTCTCCTAATTATGTTTCAGTATGATTAAATCATTTCAGAAGTTATTATACAGTTAAAAGAACTAATCAAAATAAACAGCTCATTTTGACTGGTCATTGCAGGCGTTCACCCGCATGCGGGAAATTAATGCATACACAATACGGCTTTTTAAGTTTACGTTTTATTAACAAACAAACGTATTCGCACAATCTGCAGTCGTTTTATAACTATTAATTACAATTGCAAGATTTGTGATATGCGTTTCAGAAATTTCCCGCAATCCGCATGCGTTTCTTAACGTTCTATATAAATGCGATATTAACGCTGTTTTGTGAGGAAGCTGTTACAAACTTAAATGTGTTTACGAACTCAGTTTCAGTGGAATCACAAAGAAATGTTATAAAAAGTCACTTTCACAGTGTTGCCTTTATTTATCGCGGGTCTATCTGAAACGTAACAGAGCCTTATTTTTTTAACCCTCCCCTAATCTTAAACTAGACTTGTGTAGACTTTACAGGTATTAATTACACTAATAATCTGAATGTATATTTTTTTCTAAAACAAATGAAATTGTTAAATGATAGATTGCCTATCAAAATTCATTTCTATCAATAGATCAACGTTACCCATTGATCATTATTGACATATTTAATATTTATACAAATACGTATTGTATTGTTTTACAAAAAAAAATATCTATAAATATTATGTGAAATAAAGGAATAAAACTTTAATTAAGAATATTTGTCGTAAAATCAATTTTCACAAGTAAAGGTTCATATTATTGTGGGCTAGTACGTATGCGGTTGTACCGTGGATCTGATCTAATTTTAAATATTGTGGTCCACGATTTATAGATTCAAAATTTTTTATTTGTTGATTATTTTATGTACAGTACCTGGTTGACCGAGCTTGGCTCGGTTTTTTGTTTTTGTAACCTCAAATCAAACACCTCTTCTTTGCTTTCCGCGCAAGAAATACGAGGAATTCCGCAATCTACTGAGAAGTAGAAAAACCATAATAGAGACGGACGGCGAACGCATCCGATAGCAAACTTATCTATGAGAAGTACGACTAACGCCATCTATTGATGAGTAGAAAAACCATAATTGACACGGACTGCGAGTTGCTATCAAATATGAACATGTTCGTCAATGTAAAGCTTCAGAAAATATCCTAGAAAAATCTTAAAGAAATAATAGCATCGCTGAAAGACAAAATAGCAGTATTTATAAACGGATTAATTTCTAGCATCAGAAAGCTCCATCTAGTATCGAGTAGAAAGAGTTTTTGGAAAGCGCTGGATACTTTATTGAGCAAAACAAAGTGATATTGTTTAATTAGGTATATTTCCTTCTTAAGTTTGTATTTTTTGCTTTGACAAACGTCATCAACAAAACCATTGCCAAGAGAGATAGGGCTGCCCTACACTACTCTCCTCCTAATGAAAATCTCACAATTTTTTTTGGCCTTTTCCTAACGGAAGAGTCATTCGTGTATGCCGGTTTTAAACGATCTCTAGATACGACTTTGCTCTGTCCGTTTATATTGATCGTGAAAGTCTTATGTCCCCGAGAAATGACTGGATGTGGGCCGATATACGCAGGAGTCAACGATGGCTTGATGATGTCGGTGCTGGCGTTGGGTTTCACGAATAGTAGCATCTCTCGTAGTAATTTTGATGGTTTCTTGTCACCCAATTTCATTCTTCCTAATAATTTTTTGATTTTCTCTGTCTGTCGCTGAGCATCTCTTTATCAGCGCTTCTTTGAGACTTTCATATGTAGGTGTTTGTGGGGGCCTTAATAGGTCTGCTACTTCTCGCATGGTCTCATTGTCTAGCGAAGTGATGAGGTAATTGTACCTGGTTTTGTCCGCTCTGACGTTTGAAAGTTGAAATTGAGCTTCTATTTGTAAGAACCATAGATCTGGATCGGCTCTCCAAAACGGTGGCAATTTCAATGTGATTTTGGAGACGCCGCTAATTTGTTCATTTTGTGCTTGTGTGGTTGACATCACGTCGGGTCACCAAATTTGGGAAGCGCTGGATACTTTATTAAGCAAAACAAAGTGATATTGTTTAATTAGGAATATTTGCTTCTTAAGTAAGTTTGTATTGTTTTGCTTTGACATACGTCATCAACAGAACCGTTGCCAAAAGAGATGCCCATCCTATATCTTGGGAACCGAGCTTTTCTCGGACCTGGAACCTTAATAATTCGATTCCGTCGGCCGAAAAACCCTTAATCTGTAACTTTCATGAAAATCGTTGAAGCCGTTTCCGAGATCCTGATTACACATATATAAATATACAAGAGTTCCTCGTTTAACCCTAGAGTAGTCGCGCATTTTTATGAAACGTGAGTGATCGCGCGGTGATCATTTTGCCGCCCATACTCAATCATTTTTTTTTTTTTGCTAAATTGTGTTTAAAAAAAATTACAATTGTAGCCTTTGCCTATTTTAATAAATATTGTACGAGGAATGTGGGCAACACTGCTTCCCAGATGGAGGCTGTCAAGCGAGCGTGCCGTGCCGAGCTTGCCATCTGTTCGATCGTCTTGTGTGCATTTTAACATATTATACATCTTCTTTGCAACCGAGTGTTTTGTGGAAATCTTCATAGTTCGTGTCATTTAACACAATCCGTGTCACAAGTGGCTGCCCAACTAGGGGGCACGAGCAAGATTTGGTTGCCACGCCCAAAATGAATATACTAATATAAAAAGAACTACCTACCTGGTGGCATAAACCTGAGACCACCAACAGGTGGTGCCGCATATGGTATCCCCAAGAATATTTCCACATTCTGCAGCTGATATTGCCTCGAGGGTTTCACGACGAATCCTCTCAGAGCACCCTGCCTCAAGTGGTACTCCTTAGTCAGTCGTCTACCTTCGTCTGGCTTCGGCGCACCTTCGTAAACTCTCGGCAATAAGAGCGAGATGAGTATATAAACAAACAAGTTGTGATTTATGCTCGGTAGCAGAGTCGCGTGGCGATACGGAGACGCCATTTTATTTATGTGGTTTAGTTTGCTCATTTTATGCATAAGAGCGTTCTATTTTGAGCACACCTATTTTTATAGCTTGTTGGTTTTCACATTTTAAGTGTGGTTTATGTTGTTTGTATGAAAACATTTTTCGAGAAGTTTCTTATAACGATGTTATCACTTAATTATTTTTATTATTTCTTAATTATTATTAATTTTACACTTTTGTATTCAATAAACACTTTTAATAATTCCTTAGTCTTTATCTGTTATATTCTTCTTCTTATTTTAAATAAGTTTATAATACTGAATAATCACAACACAAATTTCACGGTTTTCTTTCACAATAGTAAACTGATTTTATTTTATTTGCGGGTACAAGTAAGTTTAGTTCGCAGCTGCGCCCGCGCTTGCCACACGACTGGATCGCTTCCAAACTGTCCTCCCGCGACAAAAATACCAAAATACAACGAACACGTCGCAGACGAGATGATGTTTCCGAGATAATTTTAGCTTATTCCGGATAACTGATTTCTTTGCTCTGATTACAAGAGAAATCTGTCCTGTCAATCTGGAAGAAGTATCAAGCAGGAATAGTGGATGTGACTCATAAATCTTACTACTGCTCATAAGAAATAAAATAATTTGTAAAAAAGAAATTAAAAAAATGAAAATAATTTGGCTAAATTGCAGATACAGAGAGAATCACACGTTGTACTGAGAAAATAAAGTTCTAATGACATTTTAGATAAGTCAAGTCAAGTCTTCAAGTTGCCTTTTGTATATATATAACCAAGCAAGATTGTACCTACTAATGTTAACATTATATTGTACAGGCTATGATTGACGAGTTTCTTGTGATCTTCTCGTCATATACTTTTCCAAAATCTCGTAGATTCTGATGTATAGCCTAAATGGCCTAATCGAAATAACACATATAGCTTAGTATGGTATTCATTTCAATTGCTTTAACTTCATACGACCATTGTGGTTAGCGAGACTAATTAAAGCAATCGTGATTTAAAATAAAATTATGTTAAATTAATTGATAATTTGAATAAGAAATCGTAAGCTAAATCGTAGAGTACACGTCCGCGTGTAAACTCTGTTTACAAGCAATCCGTGTCACGTAGAGTGAGTTCGTCACTAGATTAACGCGAACTATGCGCGGTCTATTTCAGTATTGCCCCGCTATATCCACATAGTGCATTACTCCACGTGCCTACAAGTAAACATCCGGAGAAAGGGACTGACTAAATATAATTGTAAATAGTTTTGTAATGTTAGTGCATGCTGTGTTCACTGTGCATAGGGTCTACAATCTGATTGTTATAATTCCTAGTGCGATGTTAATTTCTAGTCTTGTTGTAGAGCCCTGTTTGTGGACGCAATAAATAATTACAGGCAGTCCTCCTACTTACGGCATGTTAGGTTCCCGAAATAAGCAACGTAAAGTCGAGACATATTAATTCATATGTTTACATATAAAACACAAGGGTTAGCTTCAAAGATGATAGGCCTTAAAGACGCAATAACTCCTTGATCAAATGGTTGCAAAAAAATTGAATTCTCCTATGCCGGAAATCGAAACAATTGACGTATGCTTGAGTGATTGACGTAAGTCGATGACTGCCTGTATATGTATTTAAAATTAAAAGACATTTTAGTGGAGCTTCATATTTTGGTTCGGAATAAGCGACATACTTAAGCGCAGACTCTATACTCAAGTAATGATCATATGATTACAGTTCAAACTACGCTCGAGCGTCGTTTCTTACATTTTAGAGAGTTTTATCTCTCTCTAGTCTTGTAATAGAGACTTGTAGAGAGACACATCGTCGCGTATTAGTCGGGTTTTACGAGGTTCTAATGCGAACACCATACGAACGAATTCAGATATAAAATTTAAAATCTTGAATTCGAAAAGGTATATGACGAGAAGTAATCACAAGAAACCTGTACAATATAATGTTAGTAGATACATTCTTACCTATAATTTATATAATGCAATTAATGTGAGTGTTCGGACAATTCGATGTCTAAGCCTAATTTTGGCGCTCAAACGTGCTGTCAGTTGTTCATTTGTTTTTCAATTGTTTTTTGTTTAAGAGAAATATTATATTTTTATTTTTAAATTCACATTTGTAATTCGTATTTAATTCCTAAAATATAAGCAATAAAGTGATAAGAAGTGAACAAAGTTTTAATTTAATAAGCACACCAACATACACACACAATCATCTCAGTCACACTAGGTTATCATTTATTTTATAATAAGCCTATTTAACACTAGGTTTACGGGACGCGTCAATTTGACGCATTTTGATTTTTATCAGAGAATTACCAAAAACTATTTAAATTTTTATTTTATCTCTTTGTATGACTTTTATTCATTGATCGAGGGAAATAAAAATTGAAGTCTATTTTCTTTAAAAGTGTTGAATTACTGAACTTGTCTATATGGTATACCTATCTCTACGATATGCGTCAAATTGACGCGTTTTAGTAGAAGTAGGTATATAGAAAACGTCCGTAAACCTAGTGTTAATGAGTGTTTGTTTAATGCCTTAAATAAAGTCAAAGGCAGAAATGTGAATTGATTTTTCTCGATTTTCTAATTGTATAATAGTCGTACTCAAAGTATAGAACGTTGTACACTATTAATTAAATATATCTGAATACCCTGTCTACCCTTAACAATAGCGTTTGAGGTCGTTAAAATATTTCTTAAACTACACTTTGATGTTATCGTCGTAGCTAATAATATTAATTAGTTACTGGCGCCGTTAATATCGGAGCAGATGCCAAGTTTTATTTTTAATAAATTACGTTTAACTGAAGGCTTTTGAAAGAATATCGTAGGAGCTTTTTCATTTTAGGTCATAATACTTGTTAATTAATATAATTAGGAAGTAATGATTTTTTATGTAAATAATTAGGCTTCAGGTATTCTTATAAAAATAATAGAATGTAAATTAAAAATAAGTACTTTATTCGACGAAATAAATACAATGAATAATATGAAACAAATTATCACAAACAAAAACTACTTTCATTCGCATAATATATAATTAAATTTATGTATTAATTAGCAATATTTAAAAAAATATTTGGATATTTTATTTATATAAAAGTATATTTGGGCTCCAATACAGCACTTTTATTCGTCGAAATAAGTACAAATATAAATGAAATAAATTATATTATAACAATCAATTTAATTTAGCTGCTGTATACTGGCATTGTCCACTTACATACTAATGTGATAATAATATATAAAAAATCTACTATGACGTAGAAGAATAGCTGCTGTATAGGGGCATTGGCATCTTAAAAGCTAGTATGCTAATTAAAAAAATAATAAACTCTCAGAGTGCCTTTTAAATGTATTCAGGAATCATCCCAAACACCTATTTGAAATTGCATAAAATCTCTAATAAAAACTACTTCGAATTTTTATTATGTTTTTATTACTGAGAATTAGATCATCAGATGCGTAAGATGAAAACAACTGAATAAATTAAGAGCCCGTTAATGGTACATATACTCTATGTACCATTTACTGAACGAATACTTTTCACATTTATAATTTCTTACTAATATAAATGTGAATGTGAGTTTGTTTGTTACGTTTTCACGCAATAACTACTTAACCGATCATCATGAAACTTTGTACACATATGTTTGGAGGTACTAGAAGTAACATAGAATAGTGAGTAATATATATGTATATATATATATATAGAGATTACACCGCCTCAATTCCCGTCAAGTTCCCGGAATGACAGCGTAAGTGGGTATTTATAGTCATGAAGCTCGCCGTACCGTTCTATTGACACCATAATGTTTAATGAGTTTTGGGGACATATTTATTGTGCATATTAATTTATGTTAATTAATTACATATCTTACTGATAAAAAAGCTTGGACATAATCTATGTCATTTTATGTTTACCCTTAGGTATACAATAGGATGACAATGCCCCTATACAGCAGCTATTCTTCTACATAGTAGATTTATTATGACATTAGTATGTAAGTGGACAATACCAGTATACAGCAGCTAAATCAAATTGATAATTAATAAATTTATTTCATTTGTATTTGTATTGACGAGTAAAAGCGCTCTATTGGAGCCCAATTGCTAAAAGTAAATAAATAAAAAAAATATATAAATATATATATAAAAAAATCCTTCTGATAAGCCAACAGTAAGCCAAGCTCAAACACTAGTTTAACCAACTATAGCTCCACCCATTGAAGAAAAAATAATTTAGATAATAAATAAAGAAAATAAATAGCTGAAAATCATTCGAAACGTTTGATTATAATGTATGACTATTAGTAAGCTGGAAAAGCTATAAAACAAGAAGCTGTTAGAGAAATATTATTATGGAAATATAAATCAAAGATTGCTGAATCTCAAACTAAACGAGCCTGAAAATTAAAAGAACAAATCTGTGCAAAAATAAAGCCTGAGAGTTTCAGTAAGATCAGTTTTTACAGTAAATTAATTTTATGTCCACGTTACGTCGGAGTTATGGTCACCCTATAACATTCTATGGTCGCATCCCAACTTTATAAAACTGAATGAGTCATAGCTTACAAGAAACGTTTTGCCCAAGTATGGTTTTAAAATTAAATTCATATTATATGTTATTAGGAATGGAAAGAAAAATGTACTAATAACTATTTTTTGTGAACTAAATTGTGATTCAAAACTATGCACTATGAGACACATTTACATGATGTAAAAAAATTAGTCGTCGAGGCGAAGTCGAAGCGACCACATGTATCCTGATGATGCCACGTGAAGTGGCAAAGCGCGTTAAGACAAGTTATTGAATGTTGGTGAAAGTTATTTTCCTTCATCGATCTAATGTAGCTGGAATTATAAGCAAAATAATTTCCTTTAATATAGATTTCTGCAAAGTAACGCCTGAAACAATTAATTATAAAAAAATTGTGACCAAATTTCTTTTGTTTAGTGTGTTTACTTAAAACAATTATTTTTGTTCAGATGAAGTATTACTTGACTTAGTCGCATTGCACGTGATATCTTTTAGAGGGATAACAGCTGCATCGTCCGCAAATACCCACGTTCCATTTCGCCTTGTTTGTTTTGCTTTGACATGTTATAATTCTACTGGCTTTTGCTATCCTTTGCTTCATTTATTTATTCATTTATATGGTTACATGTTCTTAGTAACTCTTAAGCCGAGTCTCCTGCTCCTGTTTCTTCGAAACATTAGACAAAAACATTGAAACATTGGGGCGTGGCCGTACACAATTTTTTTGCTTTCCGTCGACCACGGAAAACAAAAAACATTGTGTACGAATACAAAAATGTGTACGGCCACGCCCCAATGTTTCAATGTTTTTGTCTAATGTTTCGAAGAAACAGGAGCAGGAGACTCGGCTTTATATCTACAAAAAGCTACCTATATGTTAAAGCTTAAATTTTAGTTAGCCTTGTATGCCTGAAATGTTCGTGAGCTTGTATACTTAGGTACTAGCTTTATTTACATTAATTGTATTAATTATTAATTTAATTAAACGTTAATTTTGAATTGAATCGAAACCTTCAGTCGACGCTTGCCTTATTGGCTATATTTCTGAAAGTAGACTTCGTATATGAGTCGTGTAAAGGACAATTTTGTTTAGGAACATGAGCTTTTTTCAGGATCTGAATTTTTTTCAGGTTTTTTTGTTAAACACTTGTCTAATGAAATACTTGCCGAAGGAATCCCACTATTTACATTTATATAAATGCTTAATTTAAAACTAAGCAAGAATTGTATCAAATAATATTATATTGTACCTTCTTGTGATTTCTTCTCGTATGCCTTTCCGAAATTTTCGTAGACTATGATCATGCGCAAGAGCCTAAAGGATTTTGATTATTTTAAAATTTAAAAAAAAAATTAGGTTAGTATTAAAAATATTTTTTGAATAATACCTTTATGTCAGTCTGATAAAGTTCGATGGTTTCATGAAAAAATAAATACGATACGTAAGTCTTTTTACTTGATAGTGGTATTTTGGTCTCAAATGCATCTAATCTAATAAATACATAAATAAATACACAAGATGATCTTCAAATCATATAAGTAAAAGCCATTCGCCAACAGAAAATTGAATCCCCTGAAACTGAGATGCTTATGGCATTGATAAAAGCTTATGTTAGCTGAAAGGGGAAAGGTAACTGATATGCTTGGAAACTGAAACATCTGTACGAATAAAACAACCCATTAGCTTTTCCTATACATTGATAGTCAACTTAGTTTTTCTTGCTTCAATGGTGGTGATATTTTTAGAATTGATACCGCAAATAAATGTCTGTTTATTTTTTGTCTTATAAAATATTATCTCACTTCCTAGTATCTTTCTTATCTTCTATATATATAAAACTCAAAGGTGACTGACTGACTGACTGACTTAGTGATCTATCAACGCACAGCCCAAACCACTGGACGGATCGGGCTGAAATTTGGCATGCAGGTAGATGTTATGACGTAGGCATCCGCTAAGAAAGGATTTTGATCAATTCCACCCCCAAGGGGATAAAATAGGGGATGAAAATTTGTATAAATCTTATTAGATTTTCGACTGATTGAACTGCAATTAAAGATTGGAGTTACTATGATGAAGACGTTTTTACACACGCTAAACAAAAATAAAGCCGCAAAAACTATACCTAATTAATAATAATACTTCTTAACGGGAGCGAAGCCGCGGGCAACAGCTAGTTATCTTATATATATATATATATATATATATCTATGTAACATGGTATGTATTGTGTGTAGTTCATATGTTTATCTATATTTGTATCTATTTATATCTCCCGCTATTTCTCTTCTGCATTGCTCTACATCTAAAAGTCGGTTGCCTGGAAGAGATCGCTTCTTAGCGATAAGGTCGCCATCTCCTTACTCACTCTGTATTATTTTTTCTCTATTATTAAGTAATAAATATATTTGAATATATTACACATTAGTTTTTTTTTATGTATAGTGACGCAGTGTGCGATTGGTTTGAATCTAACTTGATTCCAATAGACACCGCAAATAAATACAACTCGAGTTATATTTACATTATACAACTTATTATATGATTATACAACTCGAAAAAGTCCTGTCAAATATCCGTAAAATAAGCATTGTGTGGCTTATCCGTCGTGACGTGGCTGTCAAATCCGTAATTTCGTGAATGATTACGTGTTCCGTAAGTGTTCCTGAGTAGCCCCCAGAAACGACGCTGGAGCGTAGTTTGATCTGTGATTAGCTGATCATAACTCGAGTTTAGAATCTCGAGTACGTTGCTTATCCCGAAAGAAAAAGTACTCAAGCATGATGCACCCCAGTGGACTGTTGTCACATGTATGTAAATATTCAACTTAATTATAAATTTTCCAAAGAAAACTCCATTCAAGTCATAAATTTAGCAAAGAAAATAAAAATAAAAACGCATAATCTTAATTTAATTAGTGGAAAATCTGATGGAACGGCCTCATCGTTAAATAAAAAGCTACGGACCTGTACACGACTATAAAAAAGCAATTAATTTGAATAATACTTGGCAAACAAAACGCTATAATGGTAAATTTGAAATTCTAGCACCATGTTTTAGGAGGGAGGGGATTTAGGGACCATTCATGGAGTACAGAATGTGTTGCGGTTTATTAAAAGAAAATAAGTAAACGCTTCAAATGGATACAGATTGGACTTTGGACTGGAAGAAACAATCATTAGAAAGGGATAACTATATTCTTACCTTGTACAAGTTGAGGCATGTGTGAAAGGGACTCAGATATCTCCTTTACCGTTCACGATACCGCGATCGTTTCTTTCTATCGGTTATATACCTACAAAAACTGTATCCATTTGAAAGTCGAAATGTATTATTAATTTAATAAATATTAAAACATTAATACCCTTCTGCGAGGTCAATATATTGTTTAGCTGTTGACATTGATTGGTTATTATTATTATTTTTTAAGCTATATTTAGACTTGACATTTTATTATTAATATTATTCTATTTTGTAATTGACTCCTCCTTGCATTGTGTATTGGAATTAACTGTAAGACCATGCAAGTGACTGTACTTATATAAATAAATAAATAATTAAAAATAATAACTTTCATACTAACCACTGCGTTATCTCCTTAACAGATAATAATAATAATAATAATAAATACTTTATTGCTTTAAAACATAATAATAACAATACAACAACAATAGGAAGCAGATTTGGAGCAATTGGCGATCTTATCACTAAAAGTAATTTCTTCCAGATAACCAATTGTCATAGAAGAAGCAGTAATAGTATTGGGCAATGCAATTTAGATAAATAAAATACATAAATATAAGTAAACTAAATATATAATGAACTAGCTGTTGCCCGCGGCTTCGCTCCCGTTAAGAAGTATTATTATTAATTAGGTATAGTTTTTGCGGCTTTATTTTTGTTTAGCGTGTGTAAAAACGTCTTAATCATAGTAACTCCAATCTTTAATTTCAGTTCAATCAGTCGAAAATCTAATAAGATTTATACAAACTTTCATCCCCTATTTTATCCCCTTAGGGGTGGAATTGATCAAAATCCTTTCTTAGCGGATGCCTACGTCATAACATCTACCTGCATGCCAAATTTCAGCCCGATCCGTCCAGTGGTTTGGGCTGTGCGTTGATAGATCACTATGTCAGTCAGTCACCTTTGAGTTGATAGATCACTATGTCAGTCAGTCACCTTTGAGTTTTATATATTTAGATATACACATATATAATTTTAATATATACAAATATTATTCAGAAGGAGACAGGTACAGTGATTTAAGTTTAGGTTAAAAAATAGACAGAGATGGTGCAGATTTAATAGATAAACGTAAATTATTCCAGAGACGTATAGTTTCCATATGTTATATAAGTAAAATAGGCGATTGAATTGAGTCTTTATTGTGAAACGGTATAAATAAACTTTAAGGATATAGTCGCCGTTAATGGCAAGTTAATATCGCAGACCAGTTGGCACTTCTAAGGAGGAACAATGACCTTTTTATCATTTTTATAAGACGCTCATTTAAATACCAAATGTGGTTTGCAGGAAGCTTAACATTTCCTGGATTTTGCCTTTATTCTAGCACCTATTTTAAAAGACAATGTTGCTAACAGAATGTTCAGTGGATTCTTACAATGTATTTAAACTGAATATTTTTGTTGAAAGTGGCTTTTAGTGGACACTAAGTAACCAACTTAGGTGTCAATTTCATTTTTATTTCTTTGTATATCTAAAATATTGTTTCAACTTACTATATATACATAATTATCGCAGTTGTGGCAATAAAAAGATCAGAAGAAACAAAAAAGATGACACTGACAGACTAAACGTCAAAACCTCAAATCTTCTTAAATAAGTACTTTCGTCTTGTAGAATCGACCGCCATATATATAGCTTTAGATTTATTCTATCTCGCTATTAGTATGAAACTGAATGAAAATCTCTACATTTTCTACAGCTTCTAAGATTAGCACGTAAATACAGACAGAAAAAAAGACGTGATTCGTTTTACCCTAAATAATAATATATTTATATGATATAACGAATATTTAATGCTAGCTCATCTCGCGCCTATATCCCTTTACAGGGGTAGGCAAAGACGCTAGAAAGCCGCGATCACGAATATTATTTCTCTCATACAGAGGGCGCTTTTGATCGTTATATATATACTCTCCTATTATGTTTATGGTGCAGTAGATATTACAGCGCTTTAATCTTCTCTATTCCCTTAATGTCATTTCAAATAAAATATTTTTTATGTCTCGTAATAAAGCTCTTATTTCACGTTTTAATGAAAAACCTTCTTTTAATTTTTGTTAAGCTTTAAACAACAAAGTTTACAACTAATATTGATTCTTATTTTACACTTTTTTATATACCACGACTTCGGCGAATCTTTATATTTTGTTTAAGTAAGTTCAAAGTAAAATTTTGTTAGTGTGATTGCTTCAGTAATAAATTCCTAAAACTTAATTAACAAGGAATCTTTCTCTGCGTAGTTTGCTGGTAATAAATTAATGTAACATGCCCCCGGTTAGTTGCCATTTACTTAATTCATTATTAAGTATGTCGCGGAAGAGGGCGCTGACGTTGTGAAGTGGCGAAACGCGTCGAGACAAGTTATTGCATGTTGGTGGAGGTTATTTTCCTTCATCGACCTAATGTAGCGGGAATTATAAGCAAAATAATTTCCTTTAATATGGATTTCCACAAAGTAACGCCTGAAACAATTAATTATATTATATTTGTTGCTAAACTATGCCCAATTGTCAGATAAACGACATTGCATTCTAGATCCAGTCCCGTGTTGACATTTGATATAAAAAGAAATTGGGGATTGAAAATGCAAACCCACGGTTATTAGCATTTCGTAAATAAATAGTCAATCCTTGGGTTTCTAGTATTCCCATGACGTCTGCCCAAAACGAGATTTCAGAGGCAATCGTGTAAAAAAACTGTTTTATTAAAGTTTCAGTCAGAAATATAATTGGATATCTCTGAGTAAACCGCAACAATTCCGTGAAAATAAAGAATTTAGGGGAAAATTCGTAATTCATTTGGAATCGAAACAATGCAATTTCAGCGCACTGAAAGCTTTTTACTGACACACACATTATATGAACAAAATTCTATTATTCAATACCTTCTTTTTACTATTAGAAATATAAATATTCTATCATTTTTTTTATTTATTAAAAGTATATACAATTTATATATTAAAAATATGTATATATTATACTATTCATAAACAAACCAACTATCTTCTATACAACTTCCTCTTTGCACTACTTTCTTTCAATTGTTTCTCCAGGTCGGTTAGTTGGTAGAAAATGCCTTTAGGCATTAAGTTCGCCGATTTGTTAATTTTACAAATAAAGAATTTTATTATTATTATTATCATTATTTGTGTTACTAGTTGGTCCCAAAATGTGGATAAATCAGTTTAAAATAGTGGTCCGTAGCTGTAACGGTAGACTAAGCTAATATCGATTGTAAAAGCGTTCAATGTTTCATAGAATACAATACGCACATTACAAATCCCAAATTATGGCATTAAACTATATTCGCAAATCCAGTCAGCGTAAATTCCCACAAACGAAGTAAAACTAGTTAATAAATCACCAAATCCTGTTGAGTTATTCGACATTATTCACTATTGGAATATTCATTGATTCGGGCCAACAATTTGGGTTAGTGTCGTTTCGACGTGACGAATATTCGGCCCATATCGGACCCAAATATCGTAACATAGAGATTTATTTATTAACACGCTTTTATTAGCTTGGGTTGTATGTATGTATGTAACGGAATCTTTGAGCATAATTTTCACCAATTTCCAGAAATCTGATTAATTTGAATCTTTGCATACGTATTAAGGATCGATGACAATGCAATAATTTAATAACAGTTTCCCATTATCATTATTAGGACCGCCAGGATTTATAAATTCTTTTATAGATCCTGTGTAGTGGAGTAAAAGAGATAAAGCTAGCGCGCGTGTTTTTTTTAGTTTTTTAAACTATTTAATTTTTTATTTATTTATTTGTTTACTCAACAATAATATTACATACTGTAGTTTTCGATTATGTTTATGTCGATGTTTATGTTCAAATTAACGCGTTAAAATATAAATTTGAAATTAAGAATTTTGTTTATTTAAATCAATTCAATAAAAAAGACATATTTGGTACCTGAGGTTATTGCGAACATGTTTTTAAACGAGTAAGTAAAACATTTGTTTCTTGAAAACTCGAATTCGTCCCATAGGACCAATTTGTGTAAGAGAAACGAGAACTTCCAAATAATCCGACAGGTATAGGATTTATTAAGTGAAATTCATCAGGCAGGTCTAACACGACTCGTCATGTAATAGTATAAAAGGAAAGTTGTATGTATGTATGTTTAATAAAATTCCTAAGAAATTTGGACTATATTATAGATATATTAATAACTAGCTTTTACCCGCGGCTTCGCTCGCATTTAAGTCATTAAATAAGTATCAGAGATCATACTAACTATAGTCAATTGGAAACTATTATTGCTGCCATTTCGCAATATATTATATATTTGAGTCCGTGCAAAAGACTTTATTAGGACTGCTTTACATTGACAGTCGTATTTTTTATAAAACTTAATATAATTTATAAAAATCAAAAGAAGGTTCCGATCGCCAACAACTATCATAAAAAATAATTTCTCTTTTAATAAAAAGTATCCTATGTTACTTCTAGAACCTCCAAAAATATGTATACAAAGTTTCATGATGATCGGTTAAGTAGTTGTTGCGTGAAAACGTAACAAACAAACTCACTTTCATATTTATATTAGTGAGGGATGTGATAAAAATAATTTCATTTGTTTGCGTTCCCATAGTATAAATAGTAACCATTGAGTTAAAAATAATGGAGAGTCTTATATAATACTTTTAGGTCACTGTCTTATATAGCTGTTATTATTGATATGAATATTTTATTTGACTGTGACCAGTTGTACTGGGTTATATAAAACAAAACACGTCACACGAATTATGTAGAATATTGGCAATATTTTGGACGACAGAGTAGTTTGACGAGACATACTATTATTTTACTAAAGGAATAAACTGCATGAGCCCATAGGCTAATAATATAAGATTAACAATGTTGTTCCTAATGTTTCCTCTAGTATATTTTACTCATTGGTACTAACTTATGTGTCAAGTATTAAAGGGCAGATCTGTGTATATTTTAACGTGTGAAGTCGTAACCCCCATGCTAAGCCTGCGGGATATTAATAACGTATGAAGTCTGGCATTTAGGGGCGAGTGATTTTTACGACTTCATTAATTATCAACATATTTCTTTCATATTTGGAATCACTTTTGACTTGATTTTTTGACATTTGTTACGGTTGTCAATTACTATAAAATTCTTTCATTTGTTTGACAATACAGTAATACCCCGCTCTACGCAACCCCGTTATGCGCGGTTTCACTATAACGCGAAATTCAAATTTTAAAGAGTGCGTACAAACATAATGTAGTCATGAACTTCTCTATGGTCGCGGGAATTTTTTCCGGAACGTATCCCTCGCGTAAAGCGGGGCATTACTGTAATAGAGGTAAATTTTTTCATATACTGTCTTGATGTAATTTTGTAGCTTATTTTTGAGTGAGGACGTGTTTTTATATTTAATTAATATGATTGAATGTAGTATGTAATATCTGTATAGTGAGTAAAATCCGCAGAATTCGTTCAACCGTCGTATGTGAGCCCGCATTCAATGAATTATTATTGACGAGCAACGCGGGCTGTTATCTCAAAATTGAAATGTCAAACGCAAGTGCACACATATTAAAATATTTATGGTCGAATTGATAAATTTATTGTAAAATTTGTTGCACGAAAAGGCTTAAGGGCTCACTTTGAGGAGTGTATTGTATTGTATATTGTCATGAAAAACATAAACGGCGCTCAAATAGTGATCTCTACTTAAACCTGGATTTTAGTTGAGTCCTTAATTCACTTGTTTATTTCGGAGTAAGTAACGTAGCACAGATTTTACACTCAAGTACCGATCAAACCAGTCACCAGCAGAGGCGGCTCGTCCTAAAGAGCGCTGGTGCAGTGCACTCCCACGAAAATTACAGAAGTAATCTATATTTCTTCATAATACATACTATCCTTACATTACATTCATTCTATTCTACTATGCCTATACAAGTATATTATATTACCTATATCTACGCCGCTGTAATATAAGTTCTGTAATTTTCGTGGGAGTGCACTGCACCAGCGCTCTTTAGGGCGAGCCGCCTCTGGTCACCAGTATACACCGTCCAGGTTGACAGAGGTCAGTAATGACTAATATTGTGGCAAAATAAAACCAATAAAAAGTCTTTTATGGCTTATTATTATTAAATTTTAAATATATCATTTACGAAATTACAAATTGTATTATTTTTATTTCATTATTAATTAATTATTACAGTTAATATTATTTTCCATTCAAACTGTTATAATGCATCGTACGATGTGAATTTAAAAAAAAACGACAAAGAACCTAACTCCTTGTTCTGTAGCTTTAAAATAAATAAGAAATTTCACGCGTAATTTTCACTAAATATATTCTTGCGCTATCTTTATCTTATGCAGCGTTGCGCTATAATAACGTGAAATAACCAACTACCGTCTGCTATGTAAAGCGGGTTGCATACCGAAATGTATGAAACGCCTTAGTGTTTATATAAACACTACCAAATGTTGTCGTCTACAGAGATTTAGTTTTGGTAGGAGTTGTGTCGTTAGTCTCAAAAACTGTTTAATGACAAGCTCTCTCAATAAACATTAAAAGCAAAGAAAATTATTTTGCTTATAATTAGCGCTACATTAGGTCGATGAAGGAAAGTAACCTCTACCAACATTCAATAACTTGTCTCGACGCGTTTAGCTACTTCACGTGAGTTAAATTGAAGACACTGACAGATGTATTTTTAAAAAGAACTTTATTTATCAGTAATACTAACTTATGTCTAAGAGCACTACCAACTAAGCTAACCAACAAATGAACACTGATGCTCATCCCTACTTGTCTTATATACTAATATGAATACCATTATGATTCCTCCACTCAATCTCCTGGGAAGAAATCCTAATAGTATTCTCTTATGTTACACTATTATCATTAATATCCTATGTTCTTTGCTTATGTAACTCGTGGCATCATACGTGATTACATGTTGGTAGTGGTCATTTTCCTTCATTGACCTATTGTAGCGGGAATTATAAGCAAAATAATTTTAAATTATTTCCTTTAATATGGATTTTCGCAAAGTAACGCCTGAAACAATTAATTATAACGTTTTAATAGTATTATATTAGTGTATTAATTAAATTGAACAAAAATGAGTCATAAAAGTCGTTTTATGTCGATGCAAATGAACAAAATAAACGTCTGAAAATTAACAATAGCTTAAGACTATAAAAATGTTAAGCAGGCGTTAGATATTTAATTGAATAATAAAAAAAATAATGATCTTTTAAATTTTATTACTGATATTTTTAAGAAGTGTTTTTTATAGAACAAAAAAGTTAGTATTTTACTATACTAATCTATTTTGAAAGTAAGCTGATAACCTCTTACAGTATACGACTAAATTAAAAAGCGTCTGTAAATAACGGAACTGCGGAAAATAAACGCATCTCATTAAACCCACCATCTGCATTACATTAGCAAATATCATACCATACATTTTTACATTATAAGCAAATAATCAACTATCCATCGAGTCTCACAAATCTCACAAGCTATGCTATACATTTCTGTGAGCTTATCACGAATTTTAGTCTGGCTTTCGAACCGAGTTCGCTTCAAGCGATTTGTATGGAAATTTGAGCAGCGCCACCGCGTGCGGATTTGGAACTACAATATTTTAGATACTTTTTGTTAATATTCGAACGTCCCGATCTTTCGTTCATCTGATAGATTGCTGGTGCTCGTTAGTCGTTAGTAAAAATTCATGATCCGGATTGCTAACGGATTCGTTTTAGATGTGACAGCTCGATTCGAAAACCAGACTAAATTCGTGATAAGCCCACTGTTCTTTTATTTATTCACTTTAGCAATTTTGGATTCCAATAAGAGCGCTTTTACTCGTCAAAATTATATAAATGTAAATATATACTAGTATTTACCACTTACATACTAATGTCATAATAATATAATGACTTTAAATTCACGAAGAAGGTACTAGTGGTTTTCAGCAACTACAAGTCCCTATCTTAACATCAAAGTAAAGTTACATTTAGAACCTTATTTTATCTTATAAATAAGTTATATCGCTGGATCCTATTAATCTGGTAAGATCTATAAAATTGAAATTTTACAGAAAATCGATTTAAAGTTGTTATTGTGCATAGTTTGTTTGTATAGATTCTTCGTTGTTGTATTGAGTGTCACAGAAACCGTTCGAATTTTGAAATTTTGTTCGAAAATGTTTTTTTTGAGTAGAAATTGCCAAAATGTTACTACCGACTATATTAAAAAGACACGGAGATATATTATGTGCATTAAAACAAAATACGAAAAAAGAATTCAAAAGAGAAAAATATATTGAATCGTTATTAACAGTTCATTGTTGAACTGAAAGCAATCGTCGTAGCCATTCGAAGTCAGTTGCCATGATGAATCGACCTCTCTCGCAATTTATGTTACTGCTTGTATCATTGTTTCTTTCAATTATTTCCTACACAAATGAGTGAGTTTTTATTAACTATTGAGTTATTTAAATAGGTTTGTTTTTCATATAAATATACCAATTATTTTTATACATTATTATATGATATGAAATAATGCTGTTAATGAAATTTTAATTATAGGTGTCGTCGACAAAAAAGAGGTTGCGGCGGTGATGTTAACAGTGTATATTTTTATAAATAAATCTGTAAATTTGAATTTGGAATAAAACAAAAGAGGAACGCGAAGGATGTGCGAATGAGGACTTGGATGCTGGTTGCGAATGGAAACGGATGTGTGTACTTAGATTATAAGAGATTGGTAATATAGTGTAAATATAATTTTCTGAGTTTTTATTGATACAGTCCACTTCCTCTATTGGCTACAATAGGATAGGGCGGTATCATACGGCTCAAAATAGTGAAAACACTGTTAAGTTAGAATAATAATAATTATTATAAATTGTCAAATAATAAGTTAAATTATCCCTTTTGTATAGAGCTTTCCAATACCAGAAGATTTACTGTTGATTGTAAATTAAATACACAATTTCTATAATATGTAGTTCCAATTGACTGATAGAGAACAACACAAAAAGGTCATATAAAATTCTCTAAAATGTTTTTAAAAAATGCAGATTATAAAATCGATCTTCAACAAATATTATGAAAATTATTTCAAAAAATAAATTTTGAATATCATTGTAGTCAGAGGCGGCTCGTCCTAAAGAGCGCTGGTGCAGTGCACTCCCACGAAAATTACACAACTTATATTACAGCGGCGTAGATATAGGTAATATAATATACTATTGTATAGGCATAGTAGAATAGAATGAATGTAATGTAAGGATAGTATGTATTATGAAGAAATATAGATTACTTCTGTAATTTTCGTGGGAGTGCACTGCACCAGCGCTCTTTAGGACGAGCCGCCTCTGATTTTAGTCATTAAGAAATGTATTACAATAATACTAGACTAATTTGAAGTTGATTCCAAAACGCAACTAAGTTACTTTTAAAAGTGGCAGGACTACCCTGAAAAGGAAAAACCAACAAACATGTATTTTAAACTTAAAGTGCTATAAAAATATAACAAGAGAGGATATATTACTAAAAAAAGAAGAAGAATCGCAAAAGCTAGTTAAGTTCTTTCAGCAAATAATTGTATATTAGAAAAAAAGCTCAAAGCAAATAAAAACTCCGTTACGTTTCAAAGCGAACCTCCAGTAAGGGGAGGCGACAAAACGTAGAACATTAATTCAGCGCAACTCTTAGTATTGTTTGACCACTTTAAATAAATTAATTTGCACTTTCAAAGTTCACAGTCCGCAGTCAGTATATGTAAATCTATGGTCCGCAGTCTAAAAATTGATCTCAGCTACTTTTAAGTCTCAGGGGGGCTACTCAGGCATATCCGAATTTTCGTGATACGGCCGTCATTTCTATAGTTTATGTGAATTTTAAGCCCGTAAAAAGTCCTGTCAAATATTCGTAAAATAAGTATTGTGTGACCTATCCGTCATGACGTCGCTGTCAAATCCGTAATTTCGTGAATGATTACGTAAGTGTTCCTGAGTAGCCCCCCAGGTTAGGTAACAAGTGTTTTTTCATAATATTTATAAAAGTGGTAGGCAGACTGATGATGACTTCAGCCCAGTATACCGTCCCGGGGTAATACCATGAGTGTGCCAATGGCATGCCAATTTGAATATAGCACATTTGTCTCTTCGAGCTGGTATTATCTTAGCTCAAAAACCACAGTCGTCATTACAAACACAGTAACTCTATGTGTCTCTTAAACTCTCTCTTGTTATTAATTTGACATTTATTGTAACCACTGTGCAATCTGATTTGTAAATTGTTATTTACTTTTTATCTGGGTTAAAATTCAGTTTTTTTTATTATTGTTATTTTATGTACAGGCTATGATTGACGAGTTCCTTGTGATATTCTTCTCGCCATACGCCTTCCCGAAGTCACGATAGAGTCTAACGATGAGCAAGTGCACGCCTTTAGTGCCTATGCTAATAAACGATTTTCATTTCATTTCATTTCATTTTAAACATAGGCAAGTTATTGTGAATTTCCTTTATTTAAAACTAAAGCAGACAAATGAATATCTAGTGACATTTTTACCAAACAGATTTGTCGCTGCAGATTTTCCAAGTTGAAAATTTGAGACCGCTCTCAATTCTTCGCTCTATTTGATATGCGAGCTCTAGTTGGGTTTTAGATTTTGTCTTTTGAAAAATATATCGTTTTTTGAGTTAAGCGACTCTCAAATAAGTGGGTCGAGGAGCAAAAACATTCACAGATACTTACTATTTTAAAAGTTAAGTTTTGATTCTGATGAATACACGGGATGTAAGGTGTGAATGAAGTTTATTGAATATATTGAGTTGCGCGGGAAAGAAGTGGTGTCATGCGGCGGGCTGTGTACCGACTGGCGTGTGCGCTGCGTGAGTGCGAGGTGCAGCGCGACGTGTAGCATTGCGTCACCACACTATTTTATAAAATTTTATTCTACATACAAACAAGCATATAAATCTGGTGATAGATTCATTCAACAAATACTTCTTTATTATTTTAGTTAGAATAACATTGCTATATAGTCGAAAATATTAAACTAATTATAATATAAAAACACACTCGCCAAAGTCTTAAAATGTGACAGACATTGCCACTTACAAGTACTGGTACTGTCCCACTGTAACCATTCAGAAGTTAAAAAACGCATATTCTTAAAGGGAAATAATTACGGCGTGAATAAAAAACAGTTGTAGACAAAATAGCTTCTCCATATTTGTTCGCTCTCCGTGTCTATTTGTTTATGAAAATTCCGCCTAATCCGTATTTGTGCAGAGCTGCCTTACTCAAACATATAGGATTTATTCCTGTTTCACCTTAGAATTTTGACCTTATTAACACTAGAACTACGAGCCGGTCAATATCAAAATGACCGGATGACTTGTGCGTGCAAAGTATTAAACATAATTCAATAAATTGATTGTAGAATTGTAAATAATGGAATCGTTTACAAAAAATAACGAGTAGGGTTGTATATAAAAGTCATATTGACCGGTTAGTAGTTCTAGTGTTAAAAGAAAAAAATTATAGGAGCAAATTTGGCATTATATAGGTAAAAAGTTCTTCACATACTAGTTTCTAAGTAATTGCTCTATTAAAAAGGTCTATATATAGCGCCTCCTTCTGAAAGCAATTGGAAAGTTATATCTGTTTCATTGTTTTTCTTTTGTTCATCTTTTCTATATGACCAAATCTCTTCAAGATATCTCTTTCCAATCTGGTTATGAATACTGAAGTATGACTTTGAACTCTTTTTGACTTTTCGCTCAAGGGGACTCCGCATTATCAAATTATATACTGATTGGATTAAATTAGTTCCTAATTAGAAAATGTATTTAAAAAAACACAGGTCAAATTATAAAGGTCGAAAGTGAAATCACCCCAAACATCTATCTCACCGTGGACCGAGCAGCACAAACAAAAAATGAATATTTAAAGCATTTTTGGAATTTTATGGCGAGAAAAAGAGTTGGTTCGTTGTCAAATAAAATATATTTTGTTTTGTTTATTTTAATTTACATTTGGTACTCGATACGTTAGTTATTTTTGTGCTATAATATTGACTGTAACGACTTCCAGTTCCCGCATTTAAATAGATATAGGTATACATAATATACTATATTAATAAAAGTCGGAATATAGTAAAATTCCATATAAATAAATGACTTTTCATCGCAAAAGGGCAACAGAATTTCGTTATCGTCATTGTTTCAGTTCATTGGTCCATATATTTTTCGCGTTTTTTCCTTATCTTAACACACCTTCTTTGATCTAAGGTTCTTGTTTACGAATATATATTTTGTTTGTTCACATATTATATTTAACCGGTTATATGTCAACACTAATTGTGTGACTATATGCCTAGTGTATGTATAACATATACCTGTATGATCTTTATTCTGATGCCCATACTTCTGGGTCTCCTATTTTGGGTTAAGGCAGTGGTTAATATAATTATAAAAAACTGATTTATATGTATTTATGAATAATCATATTGCAATGTAATATTACGTAATATTTAGATGTAACCTTATAATCTCCCTTTGGTAGGTATTTTTTGCAGTATTTTAGCCCTGGGGTTCCGCGGAACACACTTTGAGAATGGCTGGGTTATGGCAATTGCAACTTTTTAACAATTAATAATTATCTATACTAATATAATAAAGAGGAAACATTTGATTGTTTGTTTGTATGTATTGAATAGGCTCCGAAACTACTGGACCGATTTGAAAAATTCTTTTACCATTAGAATCGTACATTATCCCTGATGAACATAGGCTATAGAATATTTTCAATTGTTTTTTTTTAAAGAAATATTACATTTTATTTTGAGTTCAGACAATTCGATGTCTATGCCTAATTTTGTCGGTCAAACGTGAAATATGAAACATCATTAAACTTCATAGTACTTTATATCTTCATTATTACGCAGACGAAGTCGCGGGCAACTGCTAGTGTATAATAAGTTAGTTTCAAATTCAAGCAAAACGTAATTTGATTTCTGTTGTAGACATTTGAGTAATCTCCTAGTTGGCGCTGTTTGTGGGAAGCGTACAATAAAACCAGTTGAAGTCGAAGAAGCAACTAAGTAAAACAATAAAGTTATATTATAGTACTAGCGGCTCGTCCTGGCTTCGCACGGGTGGACGTTTATTTTTGAATCATTTAGAATTTTAGAACGCAATTGTATCTAATGGAGAATGTATGTAAAATGTTAAAAAGTAGTTATAGAGACATAACATTGTAGATATTGATATGTTATTTAATATTGTAGAACATGTTTATTCTATCATCAATAGTTTTCGCAGCGCATGCGATGAAAGACATTTTATGTCAATTTTTGACAACCTTGGGTTACATTATTGTAGTTTTAGTAAGGATCCTTATTTTTTACTGTAATTTATATAGCCTATATTGATCAGTGATAATGTAGCATTCAAATGGTGAAAGAATTTGTGTAATAGGTCCATTAGTTTTTGAGCCAATTCGTTACAAACATACATACAAACATACAAATCTTTCCCCTTTATAATATTAGTATAGATGATGTTAAACAAAGAGCTGACCTACTTCCCAAGTAGATATAATATGAAATCTTTTGCATACATTTTATAATGCAAAATTGAATAGCAGTGTTCCCAAGCAAATGCATGCAAAGCACCCTCGGTGGTGGAAGGCAAGGAAAGCCCGTGTAAGTGACGGTCCACGAGCCATTGTTTCTAACCCAGACGAGTAAGCAGAATGTTCAATCTAATAGAGTAGATCAGTGCTTCCCAAATTTCTGTTTAAGAAACATTAAGAAACGTATCCTTTTAAAATTACCTTTGATGAAGTCTATTAGCTACCTCTTAATGCAACTATTTTTAATTGTAATTCCTAAAAAACTTAGTCGCGTTTTAGGATAACTTTGAAATATAAATAAATATTAATTTTTATTGCAAAATATATATTTATTTTTTCACATCGGTGTGAGCATATGTTTGGTGCAATGATAAGTAACTATACATACTTGAAATAAATATAATAATATATACTTAAAAAATACATACATATGATTTATGATATATAAAGTGTGTGTTAAATAAATAGTAGAATTAAGAGATTTTGTTATGAGATAAAATGTTTGGTCAGAAGATTTTTTACAAATGTGACTCATAAATGTGGATGCTGAGTGGTAACATAAATATATATATATATACAAAAAAAATATATAAACTATATGAGAAGAAAATATATAAAAAAATAATTAATTAATTTGTCTGTTCTAGATCCATATTATGCTAGATAGGACTTTTCGGAAGCAGCGCGTTCGGCTGTAGTCATTCTCCGGAAAATGGTTGCATGAAAATTAAATGCCTGTCGTGAAGCGTCCTCTGCAATCTACCCTTGTACTATATACTGGACGTCCAATTTTTATTATAATTAAATTTATAAGTAACATAATATTGACCAAGGAGATTTTTTTTTATACGTAAGTCATTCAAATTTAACTTGTTATTTAACGTTATGTCACATACTACCCGCATTCATATTTATTTATATATCCTATTTTTTATTACCTTCTTTAACACTAGGTTTACGGGACGCGTCAATTTGACGCATTTTGACTTTTATCAGAGAATTACCAAAAACTGTTAAAATTTTTATTTTATCTCTTTGTATGACTTTTATTCATTGATCGAGGGAAATATATATTGAAGTCTATTTTCTTTAAAAGTGTTGAATTACTGAACTTGTCTATGTGGTATACCTATCTCTACGATATGCATCAAATTGACGCGTTTTAGTAGAAGTAGGTATATAGAAAACGTCCATAAACCTAGTGTTAAGGTCAAAAAAGTCGCTAATAAAGACGCACTCGCTGTATCATTCCTTCAGTGTCACTCTGTCAGTGCATGTGTGTGTAAGCTTAAATAAAGTTAATACCAAGGCAGGTGACATGCGTGAAGCAAAATTAAAAGACTATAAGTTAGTGCTATCGAAGTAAATTTAGAACCGAACTTTTACATGTGTACATAACAGCGACATCAAACGACGGGCAGGCCTGCCAAGAAAGCATTTCGGTTCGTGCTAAGTAGGACTCCTTTCTCTACCTAAAACTTATTTTCTCAATATAACTCTAATTATGTTTATTATCTGACGAATTTTTTGAATATAATTTATAAATTATTAGATATTTGTTTCGGCTGTTCTTTGCTTGTTTTGTCCTTGTTTTTAATTTAAATATTATTATTATTATTAATACTTTAACTACCACTATTATGAGTATTATGGCTGTCTCTATGTTGCAAATTTTACTTCATAATTTAAAGTCAGTCATTCGAATAGTTGACTAAAAAAATACAATAGGAATTTTTAATCTATTTTTAACTAGGAATATATTGAGTTTCTATGTACTATATATTATGTATTTTGTTTTGCTTTTTTGCATCCTACGATTTACTTCCTGTGGGCTTATCACGAATTTTAGTCTGGCTTTCGAACCGAGTTCGCTTTTTCGAAATTTGAGCAGCGCCCGTGCGGATTTGGAACTGCAATATTTTAGATACTTTTTGTTAATTTTCAAACATCTCAATCTTTCGTTCATTTGATAGATTGCTGGTGCTCGTTAGTCGTTAGTAAAAATTCATGATCCCGATTGCTAACGGATCCGTTTTGCTTGCGACAGCTCGATTCGAAAGCCAGACTAAATTCGTGATAAGCCCACTGATCTACTACCCTAAGGTTGGTTGCCTGGTAGAGATCACTGCTTAGTGATTTACCGTCTTTTGTTCTTTCTTTTCTTCTGTTCTTCTTTATATGTATTATTTTGTGCAATAAAGTGTTATTATTATTATTATATAAACATTTAATTTGACATACTAATAAAATTCCCATTTCTCTAATTAATTGTATCGAAGGTATCCGACCTTACCTCAAATTGGCTTAATTAGTCAATAGATAAGTGACAATAGATGGGTTACGGGTTTATTTCCCGGACCAATCCGCATCCCGGAACAACCTTCCGGGATTTACTCTTGGGTGCAATGTCCATCAATTTATTGTTATACGAATTTTGACATAGATTAGTATTTTGTAGATAAGACTATTTGCTATTTAATTTATTTTTAAGCTTGTCATTGGGATAGTAAACAGTTGTTTTCGTAGCTAAATTCCTGTCCTATCCTGTCTATAGTACAGAACACCGTGTCCTATCTGTTTAGTTACAAAAATAAATTACTCAATGCCAGTTATAGCGGAGCTTCAACGAATCAATTATACAGCTTTGGCCGCAAATCGTGGTGAATGCCCAAATTTATGGAGCAATATTAAAGTTTTAGCGGTTTAGTATAAACACTGATTAACTATTACGCTACCAGTTTGAAAATACAATTTATTAATGAGCAAATATGACATTTATTATCCGTCCGATAATTATTGATTCATTATTTACATTTATTCATTTTATCTATATCTATACTAACATAATAAATAGGAAACATTTGATTGTTTGTTTGTATGTATTGAATAGGCTCCGAAACTACTGGACCGATTTGAAAAATTATTTAAGAATCACAAAAAATCCCTGATGAACATAGGCTATATAATATTTTCAATTGTTTTTTTTAAGAAATATTTCATTTTATTATAAGTTCACACAATTCGATGTCTATGCCTAATTTTGGCGGTTAAACGTGCTGTCAGTTTTTCAATTGTTTTTTTTTTAAAGATTTATTTCATTTTATTATAAGTTCACACAATTCGATGTCTATGCCTAATTTTGGCGGTCAAACGTGTTCATAGTACTTTATATCTTCATTATTACGCAGACGTAGTCGCGGGCAACTGCTAGTTATTAATAATTTGACCGTGTAGCGAACGATACAAATATTTATTTATTAAGCCTCCCTACAAAATAACATTAATGCAATAGATTATAAAATCTCTACTATTACAAACCGAATGAAATTTTAATTACAGCATAGGACAGCCTGTAATCTTAATATGTAAATATTAAAGTTATTATTGTAATGAATGAGGTTGTGGTTACAGCTTAACCTCTTCAAAGGACAGACAAAGCCATTGCAACGCTGGTATTTGTTGTACAATTACTAACAAAACGTTTAATAACGACTTAGTACATAACTCTAAAATTTCGGGTTAAATTAGATACTAAGTCGCATACAGTATTTTTAAATTATCATTTGTCGAGTCTAACGATGAGCAAGCGCACACCTTTTTTTTTAATTGCAAATGTGTCTAGGGTCGGTATAACTCCAACAATTCATGCCAATGTCAGGTAAGTGAACACCTTTAGTGTCTATACTAATAAATTATATTTTTTAGTTCAAATAAATAGCTTCCAAATATAACATCTTTATTACATGTCATAATTATAATAGTTAAGATGTCGATACAATTTAGTCAGGACATAGCAATATAATTATATATCATTTAAAAATAAAAATCTATATATATAAAACTCAAAGGTGACTAACTGACTGACTTAGTGATCTATCAACGCACAGCCCAAACCACTGGACGAATCGGGCTGAAATTTGGCATGCAGGTAGATGTTATGACGTAGGCATCCGCTAAGAAAGGATTTTGATCAATTCTACTCCCAAGGGGATAAAATAGGGGATGAAAGTTTGTATAAATCTTATTAGATTTATTTCATTCATTATTACGCAGACGTAGTTGCGGGCAACAGCTAGTTAGTTATATAATTCCATTCACCTTTACGAATCAATGAAGTACTCATCAACTAAATGAAAATATTCTTCATTTTTATATTATTAATTACATTTGAGCGCACATACACCGCATTCCTCACCTATTGGCATTAATGTCGCCTTTGTACTAATGTACTATTTGTAATGTAATGTAATAAAGATTTATTTATTTATTATTTATATTCAATACAACAACGAATAGTCTACACAAACTATGCACAATAACTACTTTAAATTGCGATTTTGTATTATTGCACTGTAGATCCTACTATGTTACAGTAATGCCCCGCTTTACGCGAGGGATACGTTCCGGAAAAAATCGCGTTAACTGAAATTCCCACGACCATAGAGAAGTTGATGACTACATTATGTTTATACGCACTCTTTCGCGTAATTTAATAATAAATTTGAATTTCGCGTTATAGTGAAACCGCGCATAACGGGGTTGGGTAAAGCGGGGTATTACTGTATTAGGACTCGGCAAAAATTAACTAACTGATTACGTAATAAAGCCATTCCAGACTCTTTGAGTGTTTATACAGCGTGTTTATAAATAGATGTTAGTTTCAAGTTGCTGCAAAAGACATCGAGTTTACCTAATTGGAACATTATGACATCCAAATTCTAACTGGAATTGCAATGTAACAATTAAATCCAATAGGAAACTAATCCGAATCATAATTTTAACAGGGATTTCTAAGAAGATAATGAGAAGAAATCACAAGAAAATCGTCAATATCGCTAATATAGGTACATTTTTGTTTCTTGTTGAAGTTGCTGATCTCACATCGGGCGCGTTCCTGGGTGGTGTCCCGGATTTAGGTGCTAAGGCATCTAGGGCATCCAGGCGCACCAACATACACATAATCATCTCAGTCATAGAGTTATGTTATCAAAATAGTAATTTCTCTCTTAATAAGCCTATTTAATGAGCGTTTAATAAACTCCTTGAATGTAAGCGTGGGCACAATTATAACTTGACTAATAATAACAAGATTATTCTGGAATCATTTATGAGTGTTTACAATAAAATAAAATATTAGCTTAGCTTAGGGCCAAGCACTGCTTGATGTTAAGATAGCTTCTAGTCTATGACGCGTTAGCCCATTGTTCTGTTTGGATTCAGCTTGGTTTACATCTCAAGTGACTACTGATAGAAGTTCTCTCCGTACTTAATATTAGGAGGACATGCCGAAGCGTTAAAAACAAAAGAAAACAGTTTAAGAAATATGAGTAAAGCATACAAAAAAGGGTAAAAATATATGTATATCCTTAGAATAATGACGTCATAAAATAATCGACGCAAAATTCTGAAGCTCTTGTCGCTAACAAGGAGACGATACCTGAGATTGTATTTTAGGGTAGACAAAGTATTTTAGCTTATTTTTATTGGAAATAAGAACTAAAATTAAGTAACCGACTTTTCTATATACCTACATATCTATAGGGTATATAATATACCTTTACTTATAATATAGGTACTTATGTGCACTGTGAATAGCTCATGTATATTTCTAGGCAGATTAAGGTGATAACCACCACAGAGTTTAGAGCAGCGGTTCTCAAACTTTTTTGGCGAAGGAAAAAGTCTTAATATAATTATAAAAAACTGATTTATATGTATTTATGAATAATCATATTGCAATGTAATATTACGTAATATTTAGTTGGAATATTTAGATGTAACCTTATAATCTCGCTTTGGTAGGTATTTTTTGCAGTATTTTAGCCCTAGGTTTCCGCGGAACACACTTTGAGAATGGCTGGTTTAAAGAAATAAGAAAATGGCTATGCATCATAAAGATCACGAAGAAACTTCGAATAGAGGTTTCACGCTTGAACTGACGCTAATTTATAGGAAGTCTTTCTAAAACTATATTTTATACTAGCTTTTACCCGCGGCTTCGCTAGCATTTAAGTCATTAAATAAGTATCATTAAGATCTAAAATAATAAAGTGGCATTTAACCACAAAAATGACGCCTAACCTCAAAAATTCAAATAGTTTTATACTGCATATATAAAAATGACAGACAGAAATAAAAATAAATATAGAAAAATTCTGAAACTATAGTCAATAGGAAACAATAGTAATAAAACAACGATCCCTAAATTTTTATTTTTTTTAATATAAAGTATCGTACGTTACTTCTAGTACCTCCAGAAATATGTGTACAAAGTTTCATGATGATCGGTTCAGTAGTTGTTGCGTGAAAACGTAACAAACAAATTCACATTCACATTTATAATATTAGTAGGGATGTGTATATATTAGCCTCAAGGTCCAATTAATTTTAATTAATAGAAATGCTATAATCGAACCCGCACTGGTGCTTAGCTCTAAAAAATGTCGTATTGATAAAACGTATTGTCTAGCAAACGAATTGTATCTCATTGACAACTGACATTTTGATATTTTGAATAGCGAACACGAATTTTAAATTTCAATTGTTTTATTGCGAATAACGTCGAAAACAATTAGTTCAATTTTTTAAATTTGCCGCTCTTTTCCTCACAAAACACACCCATCAGACTATAGCGGGCCGTCTAGTTGTAACTAAAACACATAAACAACAAAGTTACATGAATTGTTGTCAACATTGAATAGAGTAACCTCGACACATTTCGTCAGTTACAGTGTCGCCCTAATCTCTATTACAGAAGTGGAATGACGTTGTGCTTTCAACCAAGGCTTTAACGGTTACGTGCAACGTATTGTAAATAAATTGTAACTTTGTTTAGTCTAGTATATTCTTTAACAACATTTTTCCTCGACTAAACTTGATAAAGGACCAGCATGTCGATTTTATTATCGATCGAAATATTATTTAATTAGAATAATCTATACTAATATAATAAAGAGAAAACATTTGATTGTTTGTTTGTTTGTATGTATTGAACAGGCTCAGAAACTACTGGACCGATTTGAAAAATTCTTTTACTGTTAGAATCGTACATTATCCCTGATGAACATAGGCTATAGGATATTTTCAAAAATGTTAGGTATTCGCATGAAAACTTCAATAATGTAACCAAAACTGTAAAAAAAATATCATTATATTGAGTGCGCTGCTGTAATTATTGACAATAAAGTGATGTACTACAGTTTTATAGAGGACATCAATATCTACAGTTATGTCACAATAACTACTTTTTCATGTTAAAATATTATTTATAAACAAAGATAAGTATTATTTTTGGGTCTAGATTTAATTAAATATTAATCTTAAAATTCATAGGAAAGTGCTATGGCATAGTTATTTTAGAAGTTAGTAAGGTTTCAGTCGTTTACCGGTCTTGAAATAGAATCACTTTTAATGATATAATTTTAAAAGAACTAGGTTCATTTGAAATAAAAACCACTGTAGCATATTGAGTTACATTTGACGGTAATATTGGTATGCAACTAAATCACTTTATAAATAGTAGGTACAGAAATGCCCCGCTTTACGCGAGGGATACGTTCCGGAAAAAATCGCGTTAACTGAAATTCCCGCGACCATAGAGAAGTTGATGACTACATTATGTTTATACGCACTCTTTCGCGTAATTTAATAATAAATTTGAATTTCGCGTTATAGTGAAACCGCGCATAACGGGATCGCGTAAAGCGGGGTATTACTGTATACTTGGTCTATCTAATCATTATTTTCCATTTCAATATTTATTCGTTTAAAGCGACAAACAGTGGAGATTAAAATCGGTTTAAAATAATTTGTTAAATTAGCGTGAATTAGAGTAACAAAAGCCTGAAGCCTGAATTTCAGGAGAGACTGTCTTGTCGCGGTTCATGTTCTAGCTGAATTTATTAGCGACAGATAGCGGGCGGACGTTGAATCTAAAATGTAATGCCACACCCGTTTGTAACTTACACGTTTTGTCTTTATAATCGTGAAATACAGCCTTTGAATTTTTGGCTTCTGAATCTCTAAAATAATTTAGTGCAACAGAAAGTTGAACTTCAGATATTTGCATTTTTTTTTATTGATAGCCCAGCATATGACCACATTCCGCCTGATGTTAAGCTAGAGTGCGGTCCATGAGCATAGACAACTGTTACCACAGACAACAGTCGACTCCACTATGCCGGCTTGAGGAGACGAATGTGCTCTGTCCAAATTAACAGGGCACACTCCTCTCGTTATCCCGGCTACTTCCAAGCTGATCACGAAACGCGACTAGATCACTTCACGGATGTTCCGCTTGAAAGTGGTGGTACTAATGCTAATGCCATCATCAGTCTGCCTTCCACTCTTTGTGTGCCTATATTATTATACTAGGCATATCGGTTTTAGTAAATAGCGGAATCCCGGGTACTAGGTTTTTTGTATCATGTGACCGTAATTTACATAATAAAAATGAACTCTTTTGAATTCAAATCACATTTGAAACAGCATTTTACTGGACTAAGAACAGTACGTGCTCGTAAAAGATACGCGATTGTATAATTAAGTTTTTGTTTATTATGCAATGCTAGCTTTTACCCGCGGCTTCGCTCGCATTTGAGTCGTTAAATAAGTATCAGAGATCATTTCGATAGAAATGAATCAATATGATAACTATATTTTCTTGCTTGGTTGGGATTATCAATTTTTAAAAATTACTACATACAATGCAATATAAAAATATATAAAAATGACAGACGGAAATAAAAATAAATATAGAAAAATTCCAAACAGCTGAAACTATAGTCAATTGGAAACTATAGTGTAATAATTTTTTTTTTAATTAAAATAGTATCCTATGTTACTTCTAGTACCTCCAAAAATATGTGTACAAAGTGTCCGTGCAGCAAAAGTGAAAATGATCTCTGATACTTATTTAATGACTTAAATGCGAGTGAAGCCGCGGGTAAAAGCTAGTAATAAATAAATAAGTATAAAAACAAAACACTTCTGTTATACAAAGTTTAAAATGAAGTAAATATGTGCATATATCGCAGTTAAAATAACGGAAAGTTTAAACGTTATCTTAAACTTCCCCTTTTGCAGCACAAACAGAAATTTCTGAAACGCTTGGCGCAACTCAAATTATTGTTAGAGACCCCTTACTTAAATATCCCCTTTTCCACTTAACTTTAGGGTTTGTGATTAAACGCAGTGTAGGGGCAAATATGCTTACATTTCTAGCTTAGGGCCACTATCCACTCACGTGTCTAACTACGCCCGAATTTTTATTATTCCACTTATACTGGATTTAAACTTTATCTAGAACTAATAGTACATGTTATATGTATATATAGTTACGATTAAAATTCTAATAAAAACTGTTACTAAAAACAAAAAGTGATTTTAAAATCTCACATGTCACGCTTAGTATTATGTTAAACTCCGCATACGGTAATCCATTTTCAGGAAAGTGAACTTTGCAGCCGGCACCTCAAAGAGACGTATGTACGTAGTTTAAGCCTCCCGGAACAAATTTCATATGTTAGGGTAAACACGCCTGTTCGAGACACATTTATCTTTTTTTTTTTAATATAATTTGGATTTAATGTTATATTTGATTCTATTCTTTTACAGTATCCATAGATTCTAATTAGAACACTTGGACTTATCTGCAGCAACTGTAATAGCGTCTTGTTCACTTCGACAATAGATATAATAATATTAAGTATTGGATGTTATTTGTAGCTTCATTTATAGTGTTTTTAAGTTTATAATTAGTTGTTTCAGGCGTTACTTTGCGGAAATCCATATTAAATGAAATTAGTTAAAATTATTTTGCTTATAATTCCCGTTACAACATTCAGTAATTTGTCGACGCGTTTCGCCACTTCACGCGGCATCATAAGGATACGTGAAGTGGCGAAACGCGTCGACAAATTACTGAATGTTGTAGCGGGAATTATAAGCAAAATAATTTTAACTAATTTCATTTTTTAAGTTTAATTAATTAAATTAATTGAAATATATGAAGAATCTATATGTCATATATATATGCTAAAATAGATAATTATAAATTTTATTTTATTAAAATTAACAAGTGACGATCTCGGTTACAACTATTTTTAAAAAGTAGATATTTAAGACGTTTATTTCCTCAAAAATAATTACACAAATTCACTTACTTAGACTATATTATACTAGAAAATTAAGGCACTCAGACCCATTATATGTTTCTTCAATTCATATTTAAATTTGATAATATTTTTAATATTAGTTATATTAATCGGTAATTCATTATAGACCTGCGACCTTAGTAAATGGTAATTTATATGTAATGAGTTATATAAGCATAAGCAATAAAATTCCAATTAAAATAGTGTAATGTAAGATAAACCAATAAAAATACTTTCCCAGACGATCGAATGAAGGAATGATAATAGTGTTTAAGATAGTATATTATATAAGGACAGTGGGGAAAAGAATGTACGATGACTACGTCGACAAAACTACTAGAGTTAAGACAGTGCAATTTGTAAATAAATTATTCATGAGTTTTAATAACCGTATTAACAAGTGTACTATACTAGTGGACCTTACCCTAAAGCGAAAGTAAGTGAAGGGTGCGGGATATGTCCGCCTGGGCGTGGATTATTTCGTTACATTTTAATTTCGGAGGAAATTTCCCGCACGACCCGCCTTCGGATTGGATATAATTGTGCACTTTACCCTTCTACTATAAAATATAGTATTTTTCATAGATTTTACGCTTTTCAGTTTGTATAGTGTGTTCAATTATTATTATTATGTCCAATGGCGCCGTCTATTCGAATATTATAGTAATTTTTGAAGTGAAAACTTCTTTAGGCGCGTTGAGCGTTTTGGTAGAGGGTAAAATCCTCGGTTCGCGTCACCGACATGCTAATGATAATAGTATATCTATAGCTATGGAGAGCCAGACTAGCGCACGCGCAGTAGCCTGTGTACACGTATACACTAATACATATGTATGTATGTATGAAACATATTAATATTTTTATACAGATAAATGAATAATGAAAACAACGAATATATTTTTAAAAAATTTCATATAATTTTTGCATATAGTTTCAATTACTCTTAACTTAATAGTTCCGTTTTCACTTCTATCGGCAGTCCCACGACTGTTTATGTTTTTTTTTTATTTATTTACTTTTAGCAAATGGGCTCCAATAGAGCGCTTTTACTCGTCAATACATATACAAATATAAATATAAATGAAATAAATTTATTAATTTAATAATTATTAATTTGATTTAGCTGCTGTATATTGGCATTGTCCACTTACATACTAATGTCGTAATAATATATAAATAATCTACTATGATGTAGAAGAATAGCTGCTGTATTTATTTCACGGATAGATGTCGCCACTGTTGCTTAAGAACGTCGGGGCGTTTGGCAGGAACCATAATAACATAAGAGTATAAACAAAATAAAGACATGCAATCGATCGAGCATTTGGTAAACATCGCATTTTGTTTTCGTTCCAGTTTTAGATTAATTAGCGACTAGAGGAATTATAAACAAGCTTCCTTCCTAATAAATTAAAATTATATATTAATCAACTAGTCCCCTATGCCCTGTTAATTTGAGTTCAGTACATTCGTCTCTTCAAGCCGATATAACATTTATTTATTATTAAAACTACAGTACCTGTGACGTGGGTAATGCCTGTGACGTGGGATCCAGAATATACAGAACACGTACATTTAAATAAGAATAAGTTTTGCGGTTTATTATCGCGATAGTTACTACTGTTATTGTATTTTATGTGCAGGGTGGGGCACGGGAAGCTCCCACATTTGAAAAGAAAAGTATATGAGATATCAAAAAAAAATTGCCAGAAAGGTTATGTATGTACATTCATATTTAGTGTAGATACTGTTGTCTTGAATTTAAACACTCAAGACAAAATTATTTTCAGGTCGGTAGATATCTAAAGTCTGCTATAAAAATTCATAAAAAAAATATTAATTAATAAAGATTTAAAATAATCGAAAATAAAACGCTAAAAAATAGTTAATAAAAATACATATATTATTTTTATCACATAAACATAATTATAAACAAATAAAAAACAAAAAAAGGAAATGTCCGTCCGTGAAAATCCTTAAAGCACATCGTCTAACAAAAAGGTTATGTTAGCAAATAATATTATATTCTTTAGTATTTTCTTCTCACCAATAAATTGTGCGTTTTTGTGATCGTCAACTTAGCTGGACTAGTTAAGTTATTTTATTTACTGTAGGGAAGAAGTGAATACGTGTAAATTAACAGACTATATCTACTGGCGATACTTCGAATCAAACAAAAAATGTATAGCTTTATCTGTGGGCTGCTTATCACGAATTTAGTCTGGCTTTCGAGTCGAGCTGTCACAAGTAAAACGGATCCGTTAGCAATCGGGATCATGAATTTTTACTAACGACTAACGAGCACCAGCAATCTATCAAATGAACGAAAGATCGAGACGTTCGAAAATTAACAAAAAGTATCTAAAATATTGTAGTTCCAAATCCGCACGCGGTGGCGCTGCTCAAATTTCCATACAAATCGCTTGAAGCGAACTCGGTTCGAAAGCCAGACTAAAATTCGTGATAAGCCCAATGGTTTCACTTAATTTATATGACAATGTAAAAGTAATTGGGTATGAATATCAAATAATATTTATGTAGTATTTAAGAATATTGTAAGATAATTATTATGGACCCTTATTTATTTATTATGATATTTGGGCTAGTTTAAAATCACCAGTCGAGTTACTAAATTTTTATACACAATAATCTATTCACAACATTATTTGCAACATATTAGCTTTTACCCGCTGTTTCGCTCGCATTTAAGTCCTTAAATAAGTATCAGAGATCATTTCAATAGAGATGAATCAGTATGATTTCAAACAGCTGAAACTATAGTCAGTTGGAAACTATAGTAACTACATTTTTTTTTAAATAAAAAGTATCCTATGTTACTTCTAGTACCTCCAAAAATATGCGTACAAAGCTTCATGATGATCGATTAAGTAGTTGTTGCGTGAAAACGTAACAAACAAACTCACATTCACATTTATAATATTAGTAGGGATATCCTTATTTAAGAAGTTTTGTCATTTATTCTATCACTGGCATCTTTCTTGTCTTTTTATTGTCACAATGTATTGTGATAATTATATTTTAAATCTATTTTAATCTGCATTATTATTCCACTTTAGTATCTCCAAATATATTTTTGTATTTAGACTTCATCACGTGCATTGTTGATTCAATTTTGAATAAATAAATATTTTTAAAACACTCGTATTCCCCGCCATGATGAAACACGTGTGACTCTCTCACAGATCCCGCTAACAAGTTACAAATATTTACAAGGGGCCCAAAGAAAAATAAAACCGAGGGAAAAGAGGATAGACAAATAGAATGGCTATGAAAAGCTATGACACGCTTTCCTCCTTTAGGTTGCTCTTAAAAATATGCGTCACTCTTTTGTTTAATCCCAGTGTATTTAATTCAAGTTGTATTCGTTATATTTATTTAATTTTTAGCAATATATAGACAAGATTTAAACATATAATTTACTAGCTGTTGCTAGCGGCTTCGTTCGCGTAGTAATGAAGATATAAAGTACTATGAAGTTTAATGATGTTTTCATATTTCAGTCAACAGAAAATACCTATCACACATCTGTCGCAAAATCCGTTCTTAGCGGACGTCTACTTACTATATACTGCCTACCTAACTACGTTTTTGAAAATATTCTATAGCCTATGTTCATCAGGGATAATGTAGGATACTAATGGTGAAAGTTTTTTTCAAATCGGTCCAGTAGTTTCGGAGCCTATTCAATACATACAAACAAACAATCGAATGTTTTCTCTTTATATATTAGTATAGATTTTTGATAATTTAAAGTGAATAGATAGAATAAATATTAACATATTATTAAAATTATTATAAATATTTATTTTATATCTATTTCTCCTTTTATAGTACCTTGGTATACCGTATATGACCACACTCCGTCTGATATTGCTTTCAAATATGTGCTACCCTTGGACATCATCAGTCTGCCGACCATAATTATTCAGTATGTGAAAATGTAAATTTTTCATTTAAAAGTCTGTGTAAACTTTTCCCGAATTCAATTCTACGCTTTGTAAAATTATTTCCCAAGAGTAAAATATATCATGGAAGGCTCGCAGACATATAAATGGCCACATACGCCCCTTATGCATACAATATCATATAATATACATTAAATACATGCAATGATTACAAGCCTACCTCTGTACGAAAAAGGTTTCTGAGATACTCAATGCAACAACGAAGAATCTACACAAACAAACTTTAAATCACTCTCCTGTAAAATTTTGTTTTAAAAACCTCCATAACAACATTATAATTATTCGAATATCCTCCTGAAACCATATTATACCCAATTAAATCCGTTCGTGCGTGAAAATTTTCATCAAAACACGGGGGAGTTACACTTGTTCCCGAAAAAAGTATATTGCGACAAACTCATTTACAAAGTTGGTATTAAATTCTGCATAATTTTACGCTTTTATTTATTTTAATTATAGAAGTGCTTAGATATTGAAAGTAGCCGCTTATTAGATATGGGTTATAATACTAATTAATTGGAATTCTAAACACTTCACTTGGAAAACAGTGAAAACTTAAACTAGAGAAAATTTTTCCCACATTCCATAAATAAACCAGATTTTCAGGAACGCGACTTTAATAATGGCGACTTATTTAAAAAATACAAGGGAATTCTCAACAAGTCTCGAACATATTTTTAGTTTAGTACAGCGGTTCTCAAACTTTTTTGGTTAAAGAAAAAGCCTTAATATAATTATAAAAAACTGATTTATATATTTATGAATAATCATAATATTTAGATGTAACCTTATAATCTCCCTTGAGTAGGTATTTTTTGCAGTATTTTAGCCCTAGGGTTCCGCGGAACACCACTTTGAGAATGGCTGGTTTAGTATATAGTTTAGTTGGGGCCCTAGTTTATTTTTAGCCCCAGGGCCTTTGGTTACCTAGCTACGCAAATATAGAATGCAGTCAATGAGTGGAGACAACAGTAGTCATCTTCTCTATATTACCCTCGTGATATCCCTACTAATATTATAAATGTGAATGTGAGTTTGTTTGTTACGTTTTCACGCAACAACTACTTAACCGATCATCATGAAACTTTATACACATATTTTTGGAGGTACTAGAAGTAACATAAGATACTTTTTATTTAAAAAATAAATAAATTATGTTTTACTATAGTTTCCAACGGACTATAGTTTCAGCTGTTTGCAATCATATTGATTTATTTCTGTTGAAATGATCTCTGATACTTATTTAATGACTTAAATACGAGCGAAGCCGCGGGTAAAAGCTAGTAGTACATAAAAAACCCAGTTGCATTTTCGATATCGTAAATTATTTTCAATTTCAATTTGTCAGTCAATTAATTATTTTGATAAATTGACTGGTTATAAAAAAATACAGGTAGTTTTAAAGTTAAAATAACACATGCATAATAGACGCTCTGAAAATTTCTACGTAAAACAGCTGGTGACCTGTTCTCCTCGACTTTTGTGACACAGTATAAGGCAATACAGTAGATTGACATTAAATTATAATGTGTAGTATTGTTTTTTATTATGATAACATTTATGTAGGATGATCATTAGAAAGGGATAACTATATTCTTATCGTGTCGTAGTTGAGGCATATGTGAAAGGGATGCACATATTTCCTTTACTGTTCACGATGATTGCTTCTCCTTCTATCGCTTATATACCTACAAAAACTGTATCCATCTGTACTACTGTATTTAGAGTCATACTGTGTGTTAAAATTTCCACTATACCTCCTAGGTTTCAAGATATGAAGCCCGAAGCGGCCATTTTATCTCCAGACTGAGGCCTTACAACTTTTATTACTCCGACCGCATTTACCAACCGCTTTTATTTCTTTACTATACGCCGAAGTTTTTGGTGGTACAACTAGTTTTTTACTGCACTAGGTGTGTTTGTTTTATTTTCTTTTCGGTTTTAGTATCAAATTTCACTACATTAGATACCATGAGCATAATATGGTTTGGATTCACAATCACCCCGCTACCGTCGATTATCCGATCGTATTCGATAACTTGTAGTTGTTTTACTTTCTTGAATCCCTCCCCACCACTCCCCTCTCCTCCTCGAAACTAAAACCTGTCTACGTTCGTGTTAAATACTACAACAATTGCTATCGTAATTAGATTAAAAACGTCTTGCTAATAAATAAGTTAACGCTATTTATTAAGCATTTGTTTTCGGTTTGAGTTGTCCTCAACCTGACAGATTGGAGTCAGAGTAATGTTTGAATTTATTATTACACTAGCAGTTGCCCGCGACTACGTCTGCGTAATAATGAAGATATAAAGTACTATGAAGTTTAATGATGTTTCATATTTCAGTCAACAGAAAATGCCTATCACACATCTGTCGCAAAATTCGTTTCCTAGCTATCTACTAACTATAAAACTACCTTCCTGCCAAATTTCATCTTGTACGTCAAGTGGTTTTCTGATTTTCTGTGGTACATCACTTTGCTCTATTGTATAATGTTTTTTTTCCACAATTTGTGTTACATTATTGAAGTTTTCATATGGAAGCCAAACGTTTTTGAAAATATTCTATAGCCTATATTCATCAGGGATAATGTAGGATTCTAATGGTGAAAGAATTTTTCAAATCGGTCCAGTAGTTTCGGAGCCTATTCAATACTAACAAACAATCAAATGTTTCCTCTTTATTATATTAGTATAGATAATTATTTAGGTCATTATACTATATTACTTTTAAACTAACACCGTCACACTCGACTAACCTCTGCCTGTGGATGATTCTGGTTGAGCAAGCACTATGATTGATAAATGTCACTAATATAGGTTATTCAGGCTAGACATATAACTGCAATTATTCTGTTGCTAAGCTATCTGTGATTTTTTTATAATGTACTAGCTTTTACCCGCGGCTTCGCTCGCATATAAGTCATTAAACAAGTATCAGAGATCATTTCAATAGAAATGAATCAATATGATTCCAAACAGCTGAAACTATAGTCCGTTGGAAACTTTAGTAAAAAATAATATTTAAAAAAAAAAGTATCCTATGTTACCTCTAGTACCTTCAAAAATATGTGTACAAAGTTTCATGATGATAGGTTAAGTAGATGTTGCGTGAAAACGTAACAAACCAACTCACATTTGTAATATTAGTAGGGATTGTTATATATGTAAGTTATGATTGCAGGGTAGTTATGTAAACCTCTTTTATGAATTGTATAATGGTATGTGACTACCCCATTGTCTGTCAGTCGTTAACAAGCTCGATAAATGATCACACTCAAGAAGTACTTTTATTTTCATAAATACGACATACACAGCATGTATAGGTATATAATCCAAAATTAAAGTTACAGTTGTTTTGTCTAATTCAGCCATTCTCAAAGTGTGTTCCGCAGAACCCTAGGGCTAAAATACTGCAAAAAATACCTACCAAAGGGAGATTATAAGGTTACATCTAAATATTCCAACTAAATATTACGTAATATTACATTGCAATATGATTATTCATAAATACATATACTTAAATCTTTTTGTTTATTGTTTAAATAATTTTAAATAGGTACATTTAAAAAATAATAATAATAATAAATACGTTTCCTCGTTCTGTAAGGATTTCTTAACAATTCGCTTAAAAGTGGCATCTTTTCAAATTCCTTATAAACTAACATTCAAAGGCTCAGAAAATCTACAAAATGTAAGTACGGTGCAAACACTAACTCGTTTGCAAATAGTGATGTGTCGCTATAGGGAGTTAACTCTTTCACTGACTCAATTGCGACTATTCACTTTGACTATTATTGAAATAATAATAATAAATCAGTATAAATAAATAAGAAATATTTAATTATTTATAAAGCCTACCTAAAAAATTACATTAAAACTACATATTATAAAAAGGACCACTATTATATAAACTAAATGAAATTTTAATTATAGGATAGGACGGCATGCTCAAGGTGATAAAGGGATAGATACTACACTTCTAATAAAATTACTAAAATACATAAAAATAAAAAACAAGAACCAAATAGATGTAAGGAAGAGGGGAGAGAAAAAAAAAGATTAGATTAGATTAGAAAGAAATTAGATTACTCTAGATAAAACAAATGCCCATAATTTTAATATAAGTAACTACTTACATTTTAAATTTGAAACAGCGACATCTATGAGCGAGTAGATGAGTCACCATAAACTAAACAAAAGAGATTGACTTTTTATACGATTAGTCTAAATATTTAAAAAACAGGGTTACACAATGCCTATGTTCTTATTTCAAAACACGTGCGTCAAATAGATCACTATGAAATAAACGTAGTATATGATAATCTCTATCTTTGTGGAAGAAAAATAAGACGCAGTAAGTAAAGAGAGAAGCCGAAGAGTGTAAGTAGAGTAACTCAATTGAGTAGATGATCCAACTCAACAGCACGGCCTTCACTAAGCCCAAACGAAACTCTTGGCCCGAAGTGATCTCAAGCCTCGGAGTAAAGTCTACGATGTTTACTGCAAAGCTTTGAGGGGCAAAGCTTTTTAGCCCCATCTCAAGTCCCCTGCACTTTTTTATCAAGTCAAATAAACGAGTGCTAAACGCAGAAAAAATATTCTCTTTCAAACAATTTATTTTATAATGACTATATTTACTATTCTGTTTGAAGAAAATAGAATAATTAATGACATGGGATACTATTAAGAGGTTTTTAATTATAAAACTACTTTGTTAATGTAAATTACTTAACAAAATTAATTATAACGTCTCAATAAGTAGCGTTCTCTTGAATGTCTTGTTAAAACAATTTACCAATCGCGGTGTCAGTACTCATGACTAGTAGTCAATATTGAGATATAGATCAGTATAGAAAAAGAAATACCGAAGTGAAAACATTTTTGAATTTATCACTCGTGGATGAATTTCGCGAGGTTAGTCCGCCAGCCCAAGAGCGTTCGTTACTAAAATATTAAAATTTAATTTTGCTGCATAAGGTTAGTCGAGTGAATAATTTGTCGACACTGAGCTGTCGTAAAATACGGCTTAACCACCAAAATTAACTACGAGTTAGTTTCGAAGGCTACTTTTCATAGTCCCTGTTTATTTAAAGACGTATGTTAATAAGATCTATGCTTAATTAGACTCGAGTTAGTTTAGTTAGTGGTAATTTAGTAGGCATATAATGAAAGCCTATATTCGTGAAATCAATCTCCAAACGCACAAGTTACGATAGAATAATATACCCATAATAAATACGGAAAAATAAATCCGCAGAAAGGAAATAAATTCCAAGAAAAATTCTTCCGTTATTAACAAAAGAAATTCTCTGTTCATTAATGGTATATTTACTAGTAATATGTTTCCAAAATGAATCCGAACAAATTGGATGCGAAAGGTGAGATTTACGACTATTCGGCCTATCTTAAATAGACGCACACTCGCTTATACATGTGAAGCAATAATCACCTTTATCTCCGTAATCATAAAGCATCTTCAGAAGTAATTGTTACAACCGTTTGTGTGATCTTAAGTCTCCTTCAATCAATAAAAGCTGGTCCCAACACTTCCATTGTCCTATGCGAATATATTCGACCTTTTGAATAATTTATCTTCTCCATTTGACTATATTAAATCTATAATGAATTACATTATAATCCTTTTTTAATTCGGCCTTAAACCGCGGTTCTAATTTATTGCTTAAGATAAGGCATTACTTTTAAAATTGCCTTTTCTTCTGAAAATATTTGATACTTATTAAAGATATTTACATTTATTTGAATTCATAATTTATCCGGTTTTGCTTCAGTAAAAATGTGACGAGCAATTTAACTTCGAACTATTTATATAACCATGCTCAAGGCAATTGCTGTTGATGTATAAACCTTAAAACTTCGGTCAGCTACTATTTCAGCAGGTTTATCATTAAACCTCCTTTGTGAAACTTTTCAGTATACGAGGACAAAAGATAATTAAACATACGGCTTCGTAAACAAAATAAGATCGCTGCAGATGAGCATTGTAAAGGCAAAAAATACCCGCATTTTCTCTCACAAGAAAATAAACAAGAACATTTTGGTGGCAGATGTTGGTTAGATTTTTTGTTGCTCCAAGTTTTCCCTCCTCATTGCTATTGTGTAAATAACGCTTATAAAATATGTGTGTATTCAATCTATTCTACATATGTACCCTCGATTTATTTATATTAAAACTTGTGTTTCTTACACTATTACATTCATCCCTCGTAGAACACGGTTCTATTATAACGCGTTTTCGTATTACGCGATTTCATATCCATAACACAACGAAGATATTCCACGTTATATTTCTAATGCATTTAAAATATTTAAAAAAACACGACTTCTTTTTAGATCTATGTCAAGTCACTTTTTCAGGATATCTACAAACATAACGTATAAACGTATCAACGTGAATCAATTGTACATAACGCGTTATAAGGGGTCGTACTAACCTCGTACAACGCGTTTTTCTATAACATTGAACCAAATTATATATTACTTAGCTATGTATTTAAATTAAGATAGAACTAAACCGTGACTTCATAAAATCGATTAACAACAGTAGAAATAAGTTAGTTTGAGAATTCAGTGAAACTCCAATATAGTGTAATAAAGTTAGCTCTTAACGTGGTGGGAATTATTTCAGTAAACTTCAGCGCGATTTGGCATAGAGATGATTTATTCAGTCGACAGCTGCGCAATGAAATATGCACAACTTACCGTTCATACACTATGCAATCGTTTATAATAAATCGTACATCTAACATATTACACACACACATACTAGTACATAGATTATATATAAAAAATAGAGATGCGCCGATTATGACTTTGGCCGACTAGCCGACTAGCCGATTAGTCGGTTGTAAATAAGCCGACTTCCGTGACGCTTCGTTTACAGCTGATTCGCTGCAATTTCAGTCACTACTGACACGTGGACAAATATAAATAACAAAAAAAGTTTTTTGAGTTTTACAGCTCACTAGTTTGACGATAGTTTCAAATATCATCACGCAGTATTGCAATATATGTCATTAAATATTATGTTAATTTGTTTTTTTAATTAAGATACTAATTTTGTTTGATAAATGTCATCAATATGTTTTCTTTACAAGGAAGTAACACATACATTTTATTGAGAAATAGACACAAAGTAAGAAGCCGGATGGATAGTCGGCGCTTTTTACCGATTAGTCGCCGACTAGTCGCCGACTACGATAGTGGCCGGATAGTCGACTTTACCGACTAGTGGCCGACTAGTCGGAACATCTCTAATAAAAAATAATTCACTAGATTTTATGTAACTTTTTATGCAGATTTACATACCTATAGTAGGGGAGCCTATAGTAGGCGAGCCCATGCGGGGTTTCGGATGTAACTCGGGCGCATCAGTTTTATAGTAGAGGAGAATCTTTGTACCCTGTTAGGTACTTTCACCAAGTCTTTTTTTATTTCGCTTTCTTTATATTCATCACTATTTTCTTAGATATCAATATATATTTTTAAAATAATATTATATTTATAATACGAGTTATGTCATGTTAACAGCACGTAACACTATAGTCTTAGGGTGATTGGTGTGAAATCCCAATAGATAATAGGCGACGAAACCATAACACCATGGACAGTATAATAGCAATAACCTTTTATTTTAATATATAAATTACGAATTCAATGATTGTCACGACCTCTGACGAGTAACTTGTGTCTTTCTAGAAACATAATTGACGTTATTTTTTTATAAACTGGGTCAATTAATTGAACGTATGATTTTTTTTTTATTGATAGCCTAGCATATGACCACACTACGCCTGATGTTAAGCTAGAGCGCGGTCCATGAGCATAGACAACTGTTACCACAGACAGATGTCCACTATGCCGGCTTGAGGAGACGAATTTGCTCTGTCCAAATTAACAGGGCACACTCCTCTCGTTATTCCGGCTACTTCCGAATGTATGGTAATGACCTATTATAAGATAGTACAACTAGTAATTTGTTAAAATAGGATTTACAACTAAGGAGTTAGATTGAGTGTTTTTCTTTAACCGCGATATTTGTGAAATAGTTTCGTAGTTAAACAAAATAACACTGAGTTTGTCGGCAAAAATATCCAGATGCGGTGCCATGTCCAGGAGAGCCCACAGTATACGAGAAGCACGATTCAGCGGAGAGAAGCGATGTGCTGCAGTGCGAGTGGCCTGCATCGCAAGCAGCGGGTGAGAGCGAGCACGGAGGTACTTGTCCGGAACATACAAGCGGAACGAAGTTGACACCAACTCATGGCAGTCAGTCTCTCCCCGTAAAATTCTGATCATGAAGAGCAGAGTATTGTGGGCGCGCCTGGTTTCAAGGGAATTGAGACCAAGGACACCCAGGAGAAATTTAGTGGGGAACATGAAGGGATAACACCCGAACATCCTTTTGTATAGAAAACGCAAGAATGCCTTCTGCACCTTCTCCAACAGCAGGGTGTAACAAGCCTCGTGTGGACTCCAAACAATTGAAGACACTTCAATTTTACTTCGATGACAGCCAAAGCGAAGTACAACACCTTA